>BSBK01008086.1:697500-950000 GCA_027943335.1 Chamaecyparis obtusa | reverse complement strand
TATACAAGAGGCTACCGAACAAGTCGGCCTTCAAATCCACCATCAATGAAAGGAACGACCAAATCTAGGTCCACACGCTTCCCAATGATAGATACCAACATTAAATCCATGACCAAAATTAATTGCAAGAGTCAGCCTCAACAGGAAACTAAAACAAATGACTCGGTAAGCAAGGGTAACCGAGCGTCAGACAAACATCACCGAGCGCCAGGGAAATTCACCGAGTGCCAGAGAGATAATCGACCAACCCCGGTAAATAAAGGAAACTGAGCAACATCGAACCAACTCGGTCAAATAAGGAACCGAGCAACACAGGAAAATACAAACATGTTTTTGGTGACACAGGATTGCTAAGGACTTGAGATGCTCATACATCAATAACACCCAAAATAGAAGAAGATAGAACTTTTGTATGCAAAATCTTCAACTTTAGCTTTATAACAACCTACAAAAACCAAATACTAGTCAACAAGGATTAGTTAGTATAGAAACACTACCCATACTCTCATTAAAGAAGATTAAGAAGTATGAAATGAAGAGCCTCTTGTAGAAACAATGGGATTGTTTACTTTTAAAAATTCTTTTTATTTTTTAAGAAAGTTTGTCTAAAACATATTTACAAAAATGTGGTCCCAAGTTGTACATTTTGTATTTTTTATTTGTGATTTTTGTTAATGACTTTTTCCTAGACTTACTATTGCATTCATCTTATTTGTGTATGTTTCATTGTCATTGTGAAGGATTGGGATGTTCTTCTCACTCATTATTGTACCTACATCTGCATGTGTCAACAAACATGGTGGCTTAAAATGGCCAAAAAAAGTACAAATTTTGTCAATAGGATGCTTGGATGAAGAGGCATTTATATCCTATAACTAAATTTTTCTCTTACAGGCTTGCGTTATTTAGCTAAATACTCATATATTGTTTTGGAAAGATACATATCTCATAGGTATATTAATATTTCAAGATATTAAAAAAAAAAATCTGTTAACAACCAATACATTTTGGTTTTGGTTCTTGCCTAGTTTGATGTCTAAATTGAATTTTTATCTTGGTGACTATAGTAATTGCCAACACTCATCTTTATCTTTTGTAGGCATTTTCTATTAAGGGTGAATGAGTTGGGAAGGAATTGTTTTCAATTAACTACAAAAGTTTTAAAGTTAAACAAAATGTATAGATAATCTCAACAGAAAAATAACATAATCTTTAGCAATAGACTTAAGGTGGCATAAATTGACTTGTTACACTGACTAAATATGCCTTCCCAAGAAAAAATAACTATAAGATGATTTTCCCAAATCTTCAAACAAATAAGTGTAAAAAAAGAATTAATTTCTCTCAAAGAAATGTAATATCATTTTTACTAGGGAAAAAACACAATCTAAATAAACTTAAATCTGATACCATAATTTAACTCATTGAACGAGTAAATTTACATCTACATGCTAAACAAAATAATTTTCCCTGATAATCATTCTAAATATTCAAATAAGAATGCTAAATTTAACTTGACACTCCTGTTTCCCAAATGACAGTTTCATTTATGGCACATGCAAAGAAATTCCAAGTATTCCACCTATAAAATTAACAAGAAGAATAACGAATTTCCCACAAGCACTAAGAGACTCCAGCTATTCAAAAGATAATAAGGAAAACACACACCAATTTTGCATGGCTACAAAGATTGACAAAGAAAATAAATGACAAAACAAAATGCGCTCTCAATGTCGTCCCTTGATATTAATTGAACATGATAAGAAATTAGCTACTGAATAATCAGTATTAGGAAAATTATGAATAAACTTTAAAATTTGATAACTTGGGTGATGTGCGAAGATAAAATATTTCATGGCAAAGAAGAAAAAGTAGATGCAATGAAGAAGGAAAATATTTAGCCTAAAAATCTTACCTCGTTTGTGGAGTGCATGAAAGTCCATTATTAAGTTAAAGTTTTCCATACTTGAAATTATGATGAAGTTCGTACCAGCATTTTGGCCCTTGAATTTGATGCCCTGAAACCATCAAGGAGAGGCTTAATGTTAATAATACACCCAAAAATGTAGATTCAGAAAGAAATAATCAGAAGAGGGTTTGAGTCTCATAGCTCTATAAACAACACACTAATTCGCATGCAAGCAAAATGTTGTAAAATTGATAGAGCACATAAATTGTTTGAGAAAATGTCACAACCTAATGTCATCACTTGGAAAACCATGAATACATGATATTTGTGTAATGTATTGACTGATAAAGCCACATTTTTTTAAAGGAAATGCCTTAACAGGATATGGCTGAACAAAGAATGTAATTATTGTAGAATATGCACAAAATGTGCTTGTTGATGAAGGTTTGTAACATTTTGAGGAAATACATCAACCAAGCATTGTCACCTAGAATGTTATAATTGTAGGGTACATTCATAGTGAGCGTATTGTGAAATCCCTAAACGATGTTATGCACAGTCTAGGGTTTGAAGCTGAGAATAAAATTGACGAGGATGATAATTGCAGCATCGAAAGCAGTGCTTTGCTTTGCAAATGTCACTTAGCTACACACTAGAACCTTCCAAAGGAAACATTGGCGAATGTTTTATATTTGTCAGAACATTTTTCTTTCCAAATTTTAATAAAAAATAAAAATAAACCCTAGGAAAAATATGAAGAATCAATCATTAAAAAAAAAAATTGGCTAAAATTATATATTTTAAATTCACTTGCTCCAGATGCTAGGGAAAATGATTATCAGAACTTCAGATGTTAGGGAAAGCGATTATTTTATACTTCTACCCTTTTCAAGAAGAAATTAATAGTGAAGGGAGCGACTTTGAAAACATTAGTCTTCTACTTAAGGTAGGGACTAATAAAATAAAAAAGGCTACAAATAAATAAATAATTTTTAAAAAATTATATGAATCATTTGAAATTGAAGGATATGAAAAATTCTCATCTCTCACCGACACACAGTGATAAATCAACGACAAACTATCCTTAAATTGATTATCATTTGTTTGTACAAAAATTACAAAATCTGCATGCTCGAACATAGCTTGATGACTTACATCGAGCTTTGTAGGAAGATTGTATGGTCTAAACATGGTGGGATATTTGTCTGGACTTCAGTTGCTATGACTCAACTGCATGAACAAATGCTTGTAAAAATATAGAATTAGAGAAAAAAAATTTGTATGAAATCTGTTGAGAGTTTTCTAACAGAGAAATGGTTGCGAGCTTATTTGCTACTTCAATGTCTTTGTCTGTATAGATGTATACACAATGTATTAAAAACGTATGATCAAATATCTCTGTTTGGCTTCACACTTGCTAGTTTTAAAAAGTGATATAAGGCGATGCTTTCAAGGGTTGTGCCCACCACAAATAATTCCATTTATTGTTCACATTCAATGTAGTCCTTTAGTAGTACCAAGCTCAAAAAATATAGTCCTTTAGTAGTGTTTTTGGCGATAATTCTATGGCTCTTGATGAAATCCAGCTCACACACATGAAACGGAAGTGACATTTGCCAACATCAGTCCTTAGTAATTTATTAAGTTCCCTTGTTTTATTGGTTGGGATGTCTATATAGGATAATTGATAAATAGGTTGTCATTTTTAGGACTACTTGGATCATACTAGCCCTTCTCGTCGCGGGGAGCCATTTCCCCTTCCAAGATTCCATTTTGGATTTGATCTTACCTATAGTTTTCTCCCATAGTTTTGCCAACCTTGTGCTAGATTCCAATGGGAGCCCCAAACATTTGCAAGGTAGGAGCCCTTTTTTGAAATTTAAGATACTGTAGATTTCTTGTTCCAGATCTGGCTAAGTATTAAAAAAGAACATCTCTAATTTATCCAGATTAATCTCCTATTCAAATGCCATAACATATAGGTCTAGGAAACTTTTATATGCTCTGGCCTCCTCCTTAGTGCTTTGTCCATAGAGCATCATATCACCCACAAATTGTTGATGAGTGGTTAGATCTACATCCCTTGTTATCCTAATACCTTTAATCCTATCTTCAGATCTTTCTTTACTGGTCGATCTACCTAATGCTTTTGTTATAATAATGAAGAGGAACAATGAGATTGGATCCCCTTGTCTTATTCCCCTTTTGATCTCAAGGAAACCTTTAGGTGATCCATTAACCAAGATAGAAAGTTTGGGAGTAGAAATACATTCATAAATCAAATCCACCCATTGCTTAGCAAAGCCAAAGGTGGCCAAATATTTCTTCAAGAATAACCAATCCACTTTGTCATAAGCCTTTTTGATGTCTAGTTTAATAAATATGCTCGAATCCTTGTTCTTTTGAACTGAATGAATATATTCTTATGCAATAATTACCCCATCATTGATCTCCCCAAAACAAACCCTACTTGTTCTTTGTTGATTAAACTAGGAAGAATTTTTTGGAGTCTGATAGCCATAGTTTTGGAAAATTATTTGTACAAGGTATTTTACAATGCTATAGCCTAAAATCACTTAAACTTACAAGTTTATCTATTTTAGGAATCAAGGCAATGAAGATGTTATGAACTTCATTAAGGAATTTGCCTGAGTTCCTCACCCCATCTAGGATAATCATGATTTCCTCCCCTATGAAATCGCAACATGTTTGGAAGAAAATTTTTGGGAAGCCATCTAGGCCAGGAGATTTATTAGGATTCATTTTTTAAGGGTTTCTTGTACTTCTTCCAAGGTAAATTTTTCTAACAGGCTTTTATTCTGGTGCTTAGTAATTATTTTAGGGATATCTTTGATAATGTCCTCCTGAACTTCTAAATTAGGAATCTTTCTTATGTTGAAGATTTCCTCAAAGAACTGAATAGCTTCTTTTTCTCTCCCTTTTGGATCCTCAATCAATCAACCCTCCTTATCATTAATTGAGGTTATTCTATTTGTAATCATTCTCTGCCTAGTATCGTTGTGGAAGAATTTAGTATTCTTATCTCTTGTTGTTGACCATGACTCTCTAGATTTATGTCTCCAAAAAATATCTTCCTTAGCAAGAACATCTTCATATTTGTTCAGAAGGCTCATTTCCTCCCCATATGATGAATTATCCATCTCTCTTTCTAAAACTTTGTCGTTGAGAATTTCTAGTTTCCCCTTTAGTACTCTTTTATTCTCAAATATGTTTCCAAAATGTTCTTCATTCTATGCTTTCATATTTTGTTTAATGATTTTTAACTTATTCAAAACTTGGTAAAGTCTAGATCCCAATACTCTTGCTCCCTTCCACCATCCTTCTATCATCTCCAAGAATCCATCCTCCTTGAACCACATCTATTCAAACTTAAACGAACAGTTATTTATATTCTTATCTCTGAGAATTCTAAGTTCCACTGTGAAATGATTTGAGCCTAAGATTGGTTTCACCTCTACTGCCATAGTAAAAGAAAATTGAGCCAAGTTCCCATAGAGTAGGATTCTATCCAATTTTTCTGCTATGAAACTGAATCCTTTTTTGTTATTGTTCCATGTGAAAAATCCTTTGAAGTCACAATTTCTATGAGGCCTTACCTATTTATCCAATCATTAAGTCTTTTACTGCTCTAGGAAGCCTTTTAAATCCACTCATTTTTTTTAAGCCTTCGTAATTGTGTTAAAATCTCTCCCAATAATAGAAACTTCTTTATCAAATTCTGTCAATTTCCCTTCAATCTATTTCCATACCTTTTCCTTCTTGTTAGGGATCAGACCATAGACATTAAATATTCTGAAACTAAGGTTTGATTGGTAGCTCTTAACTAATCCACAACTTCAATTAACATGATCCTCTAGTTCTGAAAGAACCACTTTTCTAGGGTCCTAGATTAGTCCTGGGCCACCATAAGCCCCTCTAGCTGCCCCACCCCCCCAAAGTTCCCTAATACCTAGTTTCATATTTAAGTTAGATAACTCTTCACTATCTAATTTAGTTTCTTGTAACATTAGTAAATCTATATTAGTGTTAAAAATGTGTCATTTTAAAATCTTTTTCTTGTTAGGGGAATTTAAGCCCCTAACATTCCATGTTAGGATATTCATGGTGACTTGGGAAGGAACTTCCCCTTCCCTGCATGAAAGATATCAGCCACTTTGTCCTGACTCGTGACCCCCCATCCTTCAGTATTAATTCCTGTCATGATTTTCTTCCTCTTTCCTTTTTTATTTTGGCACAATCTAAAGTACCTTTGCTATGATGAGTTGTTGCAATTCCTAACATCTCTAGTTCCTTTTTCTCTAGATCCTCATGTTCTGTAAGTAGATGTTCTACATCATCACCTTTAAGGGGCTTCTCCTGACTCATACAATACTTGATCAATAGCTCCTCCTATCACATAAGTTCCTCCTTACAACAAATCTCCTCCATGAATTGTTCCATCAAATTATCAACTAACAAATCGCATAAGTATCGTGTGAGTAATTTCACTTCTTCTTTTTCTCTACTTGGAGACATCATTTCTTCCTTTGAAGGGTCAAGAGGGTTGTGCCTCCTCCACCTTCCCTTTTATTGATACCATCTGAGAAGTCCTTTTTACATCTCATTTCTTTAGGATTTTGATTTTCATCAATGTAGAAGCCTCCCCCTTCTTCATTAAGTCTTATTAAGATTCCTTGAGAGTGGGAGCTAGGGGTAACCTTTGGGCTTGTTGGAAGGGATGAATCTTGGACCTTCATTTCTTCTACTATCTCTCCTTCATCAACATCTTCAGGCCTAAAATTTTCCATAGAATCTACCTTAATGCCCTCTTCTTTTTGGGGAGGCAAATCAACTTTATCTGGTTTTTTTGAACCCTCTGACTCAGCTATTATATTTGATCTAAGTATTTATGGTCTGATTTCATAAACTGATTCCTGACTCTTAATGGGGAATATTGGGTTTAGGCTATTAATATTAATGTCCATCTTGACAATTATAATGTTATCTGATTGGGGATGATTAGTTTCTAACATGCCTACATGTTTACCAATGTGGTTAGCTACATTCTTAAAAAATTCTAAGCTAATAAGTTCCACTGGGATGTTCAGAAGAAGGATGGCCCTCTCTACTAGAAAAAGCTTCAATAAACTAGGGTTAAATTTTAATGTTCAGACTAAAAAGGAGATATTACGACCTCTAAAACTAGGTTTTTCTAGTAAAAGGAAACTATTTTTAATCTCTACTGATTTACACTTTAAAAACAAAAAGCCATCTGACATGGCATCGATACTTACCTTCCACTCATAATGGGATTCAAACCATTTCATAATCTTTGTTGTAGGGGTTCCAAAACCAGTCCATCTTCCAAAGATTCCAAATTTCTTGCACAGAGCCATTGTTTTCTCAATCCAACAACAATCCATATGGATAACATTTTTATCAAGAGAAATGGCCTCCTCTATCTAAGCCCTTAATGATTCGACAATTGAGATTGGACAAGAACTCCATCACCCTTGGAGGAAAGAGCATTGAAGGCATTTTTGGTCAGAAGATGGAAACTTTGACCTCTTTGTTGTTGAAAGGGTTTGCAATTTTTCGTCCTTGATATAACTTCAACCCAACCATTAGGTGTATCCTTCTTCTGATTTTGATTTGAACCCAAACATATGTTGGAGCCTTTCTAACCATATTTAGTGTGTTCAAAGAAAAAGAGTTTCTTATTGAGCTTCTGCACCAAAAAAAGGTTATATCGCAAGCTAGAGAGGAATTATTATGGATGCCTAGGGTTGGAGCAGAAGCCCCCCCATCTCCATTCCCTTGAAAATGAAGCAATGACAGGTGCTCTTCTATCGAAAACAACTCTTCTCTAGATCCAAGGAAATGGAGCACTAGGTTGCCCTGCTCCATCAGCAGATCGCTAGCCCTGACATAGATTATTCTCAAAAACCCTTTGAACACGATGATTGCTAGGGTCACCTCAATAACCAGACTTTCATCGAGAATTGAGTTGCGAATGCAGAGCAAAGCGCGCCAGCATGACAAATTTTCCTTTTCTTTGATTGTAATACTTTATTATTATTATTTTTGGTGTTATATTAAATAATATTAATAGTTAATATTTTAAATAATATTTATTAATATTTAATTATTAATAATATTAATTGATATCAAAATTATATTAGTTTTGAATTATATTTTATTTAATATATATGCATATAGGCTTTTGTCCTTTTGAGATGAAATATTTTTATATTAGAAATAATTGTTTTTAAATGGAAAAATAGTAGTTGGATTATATTTTTAGTTGAACTACACTTTTATGAGAAATAAATTTAACTAGGTTGCATGTTATGGAAAATGTATTTTCTATTTTGATTATGGGTTTTATGGGAGGTTTTACGTTGCCTTTTTTAGGAGAGTTATCGAAGGCTTGGGGTTGTATTTATGTTAATGCTTATGTTTCTACTTGTCATACCTCATGTTGTTGTATTGTTTGAATCATCTTTTCATCCTAAGATCATGTTTTGTGGACACTGTGAGAGTCTTGTTATGATATTGTGGTTATTTGAGAACTAATATGTTTCTATTATATTAAGGAACTAATTTGATGATTATTGTTATCATTTTCTTGTTATCTAGTTTATGAGCTTAGGTAGGTTAACTAAGTGTATAGGTGGGGAGTGGCTTGTAATTGGCATTGGGGCTGACAAGTGGCTATTAGGACATCTTATTGCAAGTGACTTAATAAAGTGATAATGTAATAAAATATATTAGGATAGAAACATTAATAATATGTTTGTGTTCCTCACCCATGCCTTGAGCACTAGTATAGGCTAGGATGGTTTGTGAAAAGATGCTTCCCACTTCTGTGGACTTGGATATAGCATAGTTGGTACCTCATATGTGTGAGAGGATTATTGATACCACGTAGAGTCACTAAGACGCCGGGGTCTTGAGAGATTGTCAGGATAACTATATAGAGCTGACTTATGTGATGACACTTCCCTATATGCATCTTAGGTTTCCTACATGTGTTGGTTGTCTCTGGTTGAGTATGTATTACCTTTTTTATTGTGTTGTACATTTTGAGATAGAAAGCTTTCAAGATCCATTTCTTAGGTTGTATTGTGGTTTATTTTGGGTGTTTGATATCCGAGTGGGGTTTGTTGTTATCTCCTCAACACGGTGGAAGTGGGCCATTTAGGTTCCATGAGGTCAGGTGGTAGTGGTTCTTTTACCATTTGAGATTTTGACATTCATGTACCAGTGTTGGATGATCCTTTCAACATAGAAATTTCACCCTCTTGTTCATCGGTGTTGAAGATGTACTCTTATCTTTCTTATTTTATGTTCTCATGTATCATTATTTTAGTTACTTCAGAGATATCATATTGTACTTTATATTTGGATTATTATTACATACCCTGCGGCTTGTGTAATGGATGCAAGTTATCATGTATATCTTGTGGTATCAGTTGCATTTAGATTTCATGTATAAGATGATGTACTTATTTACATTAAGTGGAGACTTTGTATGGTTGTTGTATTAAGTAGATTAATTAAAATTTATATAATCTACATCAAGGAACCCTTGATTTTTGTAATTTATGTTTGAGTCACACTTGTGTGTATGGGTTGTATTATATTGTATTGCTTCCGGATTGATATACATTGTTGTTGTGTAAAATCTTAAGAATAAAATTATTCTGTAAACTTAGTAGCATGTTTTAGGTTAATCTCTTATGGTTTCCCTAGCGGGGCATTACAACCTTTCTATGAAGACATAATGTACTTGTATTAGGGGCAGGGAATATAAATTAATGGGAAAAATAACCTATGTAAAATACTTGTAACACCAATATTTGTATTAAACTCCAATATATGTAGAAGGAGTATGTAAATGTAAAACATATCAAAACTCATGAAACATGTAAAGAGATAGAATCCCAGTAGACAACATGTAAAAGCGACTATACTTCATGGCTATTCTATTTTAAATCTAATCTTAAATAAGATCTGGGTGGGACAAGAGGTTTTCATTCCTCCATTCTTTCCTACCAGTGCCCACACTGGATGGATGTGTAATAGTTTGATTATATTAATAAATATTTCTGGCTTCAACCTTTTACCAATTAAAACAAACTAAAATTAAAATTAAATTAGAACCAATTGTTGGTTATTATTTAAAAAGAATAAGGTAAATTAATTTTTGATTTTGATTATGTAATTTTTTCCATTGTTTGATACCATAGATTATGAAATTGTCATGATTTTGATGTAAACTATTACTAAAGTTGATTTGATAAAAAAATTCAATATATATTTTAAATAAAAATTAAAAAATTAAAAAATAATAATGAATATTTTTTAAAATATTATAATAATAATTAATATTTATGATATTTAAAAAAATAATATTTATGATATTATGTTAATTAATATAGAATTTTAAATTATAGATATGAGATATCTACATACTATTAAATTTTTTAGTAAAAATTAAATTTTAAAATCAATAATCCGATCAAAAAATTATAAAATCAATAATTCTTGAAAGAAAAAAATAATTATTTAACAAAATTATTTTTATAAAAATGTAAACAAAAAATAAATGAAAATACACATATTTAATTATTTTTTAATAAAAAATCATATTTTAAATCAATCATTAAAACAAAAGAAATGATGTTATTTAATATTTCTCATTTAACTATCTAAATTATTTTATATAAATTACTAATACGCTAATGTGCTTTCTTAGTAGATAATTGGCTAAACATGTCTCATGCGTTGAAACAACCTTAATTTGTTATCAACGTTTTAGTGCTTAGGGATGTACAAAATAACTTTTATGCGATATTAACAAGCAAATGGAGCGGGAGAGGGAGGGAGGAGGAGAAAGAGCAGGAGAACAAAATTTGAATTCGAAGCAAGACGGGAAATTGGATGTTCTTGGTTTTGCTACGGATTATGTGCCTAAAACTGGAAATGTTATGGTTTCTAGGAATGTTTCAGCTGACATTGCTGAAAGACCTTTGTTAGATAAGGGGGAAAGTGCCGGTGGGCCAAGCCTAGCCCAGCCTAGCAAGGACATCGGTCCTATCTTGGGACCAGAGGTGGAAAAGGTTGATAACTCTGAGAAAGGTGAAGGGACAACAAAAAAACAAGAAGATTCCTCACATGGCGGGAACTCAGACCAAGGTAAGCAGAAATGGTCGGGCCTTTTTGGGGTCAAACCAACTGGAAAATATTTTTTCTCTAAGGTTGATATTGTTTCAGATCTGCTAAAGGGGGAGATAGGTGTGTGTGAGTGATTTACACCTTCATGAAATAACAAGATTTAAAGAGAATTTACACTATTCAAAGGAAACTAATCTAAATAATGCACAAATTAATCTAAATATCTCATGGTTCTCTAAATTGAAGTGGTAAATGAGGCTCTCAGCTGCAAATCCTCACTAGTGACACTCTAATTATGAGAATTGAACTAAGAATGATATGCAAACTAGATCTAATTATCAAATTCTAGCTCTATTTGATAAGAAATCTACAAAATGATCAACAATTTAAGCTAATTATCAATGAAAATTGCTAAGTGAGTGATGTGGATGCAAATTGCAAGAGCTTTGCTACAATTCAAAGATATGGAGTGGATGAATAATGCCTCAAAATGCCTTCTATTTATAAGATTTTTCCAAGGGTAGGGGGTAGAGTGAGATAACCATGGTTATGCTTGGGTAAGGTCAATTGGCTTTGCTTTGTCCCTAAATTGGGGGACAAACATTTAAATGGTTTCAAAAGGCTGGACCATTTCAACAAAAGTGAGTGATTTGTGTCCATTTTGTCTCCTCTTTTGCTTTGTTGAGGGAATTTATGATTTATTAATTAATTAAAGTAATTAAATTTAGCCATGAAGGGTAAGAGGTTCATTTTGGTTTTTCATTTCAACAACTATGTCATTAATTGAATTTAATCAATTTCTTAGTGTTTTTCCCCTTTTCAAGCTTTATTTAATCATTTAATCATTTAATTGAATTTTCCTTTGATTTGAATTGCCTTTGTTCCATTTATTGATTTTTCATATTATTTTGATGATTTGATTGCACCTTTTTTATTGAATTAAGCCTTTGCCAATTTTCCATGTCTACAAATGCCCCTCTTTGAGTCGATGTGCGAAGAACACCGATTCAAAGATTCCCTTAGTATGATGATCTGATTCTATTTTGGTTCTGATATGCCTCTGATCGTTCTGATTGATGTACTTCCTGATGACGATGATGTACCTCTGATGATGGTGCTGATATGATTCTGATGCCTCTGATATGATTTTGATGCCTCTGATTGCCTCTGATGATGATGTTGATATGATTCTAATGCCTTTGATATGATATGGGTCCTGGTTTGATGATAGGTCCCGGGTTCACTAATAAAGGTCCTGGGTTCACTGATTGCTGATATGTTGATAGGTTTGATATGATAGCAGATTTGATATGAAACTGATATGAAATTGATTTGCCTCCTGATATGAAACTGATATGATACAATAACTTGATATGATACGATATGATATTGATATGCTCCACTGATAAATGTTTTGATGTGATGCCCATTTGATACTCTAATGCCCCCTCAGAAATAAAACATATTAATTCTTTGATTTGAAAGATTGTGAGTAGTTGGAATATGTTTTGATTTCTGATACCGTTTAAAAGAAATAAGCAAGTTTTATTCATGCCCCGGCTAATGAAAATGTCATATAATAGGTCCAAAGTGCATTTTTAAGTGTTTATTAGGACCAATTTTACCTTAAATAGGGTAAAACCCCTCCTTTTACTATTCATTTGCACCGTTCCCTCTTGAGATTTGAGCTCTAATTTTAGCCCTTTTGACACGATGGTGGTCCCACATCGCGAGCATCGATTTGAGAGAGCATGCCGGTTCAATCGGAGAGCGACCGATGGTCCTCCGGTATGTCATTCAAATTTTCCTCATGTTTTAAAAGTTGCATTTATGACCTCATTTAATGCATTTTAAAATTTTGATTCTGCGTTTGTGAAAAGAAATGTCGCCTCCGTGCCTTTTAATTACGCCTGAAAATTTTAAATGTCGCCTCTGGTAATTTTAATATCGCCTTCCTTAGGTTTGCTCACGCATTTAGAAAATCCTTTATCGCCTGCGGATAATTTAATATCGCTTAGGGTTTTAAGCATTTTAATTGTGTATCACGTGAAAATCTTGGATAATAAAATGTCGCTTGCGGAAAATATTATACCGCGTCCGTGAAATTAAGTCACGCGAATGATTAAAATCATGCGTATGGAGAAATAGATGTCACCTCTGGTAAAAGAAATAACGCTTGAAAGAAAAGTCGCGTAAGTGAAATTTTTTTTTATGTTATTTGAGACTTTTCTAGGACGTCTGATTGCTCGATTGCGTCAACTTGATTGATATCGATCACGTCAATGAATTCAATCGAATGTTCAGTTAGGGTGTTCCCCTTGTTTGATTTCAACAATGAATTTGGACATAGGTAACTATAATATCGAAGAATAAGGTTAATCAATCTTCATCATGAATGATAGGTCATGGATCTAATCGTCCATTCATTTTATGCTCAAATGCTTAGAGACATAAAACTAGGATCATCCTTCCTCAATGCTTAGAGTTAGGATTGTTAGGTCTGATAGGTATATTTAAATTGATGACTATGATTGATTGTTTGATTTCCTGATAGTAAGTTACTCATGTAATTCCATTGTTTTGATTAAACAGGAGGATGTCCCTGTTCTGTACCTCCGGACTGTACCACACTGGGTGATGGAGCTTCAGGAGCAGTTGACTGACACCGAGAGGTGAGTGATTAGACGCTACGGTTTACTATGTGTATTAGAGCTTCCTCAGTTCTAGATGAACTGAGGTTTGATTACCGCTGTCGCAGAGCATTGGCACTCTGAGACAAACACTTTTTGGCTACCACAAGGCGAGATGACAATTACTCCGGAGGATGTTTATAGATTGCTACAGATCCCGACTCATGGAGAGATAGCATATTACGATGCAGTCTATGATGGGACATATTGTCGACGAGTATTCAGAGATCCTTCTATAGGTGATGATTGCATCTTATGGCCTTAGTTTGCCTCATTTCCTATTTTACCAGCGTTATTAGGTGCTATCATTGGTGGTGTATTATTACCTGATCAGCGGGGTCGCGAATTTTCAGTAGGATGGGGCAGGATTATCGAGGATTTGCTACATCAGCCTCGACGCTTTGACTGGGGATCTTGTGTGCTGGCACAGCTTTGCCATGATCTTCATGAGGTGGTTTATAGGAGATCAGCTTCATTATCTGCTGGGATTCATATTTTGCAGCTGTGGATATGGGAGCACTTACCAGTCAGTCATCCTATATCAGAGTGAGACCGACCTTTAGGATATCCTTTTGCATGGCAGTATACTGGTATGGTGACACAGCATCACTTAGGTCATTTGGAGTATTGGCGACGTCAGATTGATGATATGGATGAGGTCTATTGGAGACCATATGTCGAGGTCGAGGATTGGAGAGAGGATAGCTTGGAGTTACCATATATGTTTTCTCCTCGATGGATGATCGGCAGGATCGAATCTGTTCTTGAGAGATTCTTGGCAGGTAGAGTACTATGGCAGTTTGGGTGGATTCAGCCTATGCCTCAGGGATCTGCAGTGTATGCTCATTCTAGTGTAGAGAGGGCTACTTGGGGACACATGCCTTCATATGATGATGCTATTGAGCAGATATCACTACTGGGTTATATGGACTAGGATATGAGGCTACACATTAGAGATGCCGGGGTTACTCAGGAGTATCTAGCTTGGTTGATGGAGCATCCTATGCCTTGATTTACAGACCCTGCAGAGCCAGTGCCTGCGCGAGATGATGATGGTGATGATGTCGGTGGTGGGAGGAGACGCAGAGGTAGACCACGAGGTAGGGTGGTGATTAGACTTAGAGGACAAGCGAGAGATGTACAGATACAGGCACCACCTCCTCCTCCTTCTCGTCCTGCAGTAGCACAGAGACAGAGGATAGATCGTCAGGATCATGTGAGGGCTGCTAGGTAGGATCCAGTTGCAGGTCAGGATACGGGAGCAAGATTACAACAGGCTACCGTGGATGGTCAGGATACAGGTGCACAGCAGATGCCAGCAGCTTTTTCCCATGATCGGGGAAAAGCTCCTATAGATACAGGTGATCCTCAGAGTACCTATGAGGTTGGGGAGAGTTCTAGTACTACCCAGTTGCGAGTAGATGTGGGAGCATTACGGACAGAGGTATCACAGATGTCTTCTATGATTCAATAGTTAGTATCAGGTTTGGCTCCATTGGTTCCTCTCCTTGTTGCTATGGTTGGTCAGATGCCTCCTTAGCCGCCTCAGCAACCTTCATCACAGCCTCCTCCACAGCCTCCTCCAGGACCTCCTCCCAGTGGTGACGAGAGTTGAGCTATGAGTGCTCTTATTGATCATTTGTATACTGATGTTGAGATACTTGATGTTGTACCATATGCTTGTGGCCTTGGTGTCACCTTTTCAGTTGTACTTTGATACTTGTTTGACATTGATGCCCCTGTTGATGGGCGATTATAGAGTTGATTTATGATATCATTGTTATACTTGATGCATTGAGTTTTTGAGTAGACATGTGATATGAGGACATTTATGATCTTTCCTACTTTTTACTTGATGATATATGAGATTACCTTTAGATGCTGCTATATGTGTTTATCTAATGCATTTGTTTTTGGATGAATGTGTCTATGAATGCAATGTATCTTATGTATGATATAGATAGATGGATGCATTTCTTTCTTCATGTATGGATGCAGTTTTGATATGTTATTTTCTCATGTATGCAATCTGTATGGATGCACATGTAAATGATTTATCTCCTTCTTTTCCTTGATAATATATCTATGTAATGATTAATGATATGGAATGAATGCAAAAAGTATAATCTCATGTTTTTATTGTAGAAAAGATGATATTGAGGTGATGTTGTCCTTGCTGATTTGACCTTGTTGATGATGTTATGTACCCCCTTTTTGATGCAAAATGAAACCCTTGGAAAAAATGCATGTGCAATTAATCTAACATGAGAATGCATTTAACCTTCTATGAATGCAGCTAAGTGTCACTAGCTTTTAGCAAATAAATGCCTTGAGGATATATTTTCATCATTGAGCATTTGGGACCGGAAAGTCGATACAATCACCATTGCCCACTGACATGATGATATGACTATTGCTTTTTATTGCTCATATGGTAACCTCCATTTTGCTTTCCCATCGGTCTCATCGATACGACTATCACTGATTACCAACAATCATGAGAGTACGAATACCGATTTTGTCAAATTCTATGTTGCAAGTGGATTTGTCATTTAGATATGAAGAATCTAAATATCCAAGGTATCCGGTTGTGTAAACAAACAAAGGTTAACTCATTGTTTTATAAGATAATCCTCGATGGTTCTTTGATGACCATGTCTTTAGATGAATTCTCATAAGGCAATGAACCTTCCTCCAAACAGTCACTTCATAGTCAAGAAAAATATCATGTCTCCCTCATTGCCAATCTAGTCGAAACATCATTGATTAGCTACAAAGACTTGATACAAATTGAATTAATGTAAGTAAACAGATTTTTAACCAACTTTTCAAAAGAATCTATCTAGGTGTTTTGCATTATTTTTTGATCTTCAAAAAATATTTCCAAGTGTTTTGATCATAGAATGATGTTTGATTTTTAATCCTGAATAATAAGTCAATTTAGGCTCAAGGATTTTGTTGTGGTAGTCAACTTCTTGGTTAGTAAACAATGATATCCATCAAAGGTTTACAAAAAATCTGATCTCTCTTCTGAAAATGTTGATCCCTTTCTGCTTATGACTGAATGTTGCTCATTTGAATCCTTTTTGAGGTACCCACTTTTCAATCTGTTTATGCTGCCCCCAAGTGTTTGATGTATCAATTTTGACAACTTTGGGCAATGCAAAGGATGATGCTACAAAATGTTATTATGACTATGTACAAATGACAGATGCAATGAAGGTTTAGACAAATGGGATGATGAGATGCATTATGTACACATGTGACTAGGAAAGAAATGACTTAAGGGAACCAAAAGTGCTTGTTGCCAAGTTTTCACCTTTGGGTGCTCTCTTTTTTTTTTGCTACCAAGGCGCCTATTTGCTAGGTTTTCACCAAGGCACTTTTTCTTTTTCATTTTTTTTGTATTTTTCATTTTTTTCTTTTTTTGTATTTTTCTTTTTTTTTTGATTTTTTTGATTTTTCTTTATCACCTTGGCACCTATTTGCTAGGTTTTCACCAAGAGATAGTTTTTCAAATGTTTTTGCTTTCTTCATGCTCAATTTTCCACTGTTTTTGATCTTTCTTCTTTTCCAATGTTTTTGGATTTTCCATTTTCAAATGTTTTTGTATTTTCAAGATCCCTTTTCAACTATGTACAATAATTATGATGCTCTCTCATCTGATACTCTTTATACTCTTTCATCTGCTTTAGGTGTAGAACCTCTTCAAATGGATGCTATTTATGGGTTCTTGTAATTCTTCACCATTACAATCTGATAACTTATATGTTCCAGTTCCAAAGGATGACACTATCACAAATGGGCCTATCCAATTAGCTTCCCACTTTCCTTTCTTTTCCCTTTCAGCTTGATTTTTGGGATTTTCTCTTAGTACCAAGTCTCCTACTTGAAAAGTTCTTGGTTTGATGTGTTTGTTGTAATTGTGTGAAATCCTGTTTTGATAAACTCTTAAATGCTCATAAGCTTGAGTCTGGTGTTCCTCTAACAATTCCAATTGTTGCAGTCTGGCAATCCTATAATCCTCATCAATGATCAATCCTCTTAATGAAACCCGTAGAGATGGAATTTCAACTTCTAATGGTAGAACTGCTTCGGTTCCATAGACTAAAGAGAATGGTGTGGCTCCTGTAGGTGTTCTGATACTAGTTTTGTAAGCCCATAGTGTGGGATTTATTTGCACGTGCCAATCTCTTCCTGATTTGTTAACTGATCTTTTTAATATTTTGAGGATAGTTTTGTTCATTGCTTCAGCTTGTCCATTGCCTTGTGGATAATAAATGGATGATGAATGATGTGTAATGTGAAATGTCATGCAAAGTTCATCAATATCTTGATTTTTGAATTGTTTCCCATTATCCGTGATAATGGCATGTGGAATACCATAGCGGCAAATTATGTGGTTCAAAATGAACATTGAGATTTGTTTGCCGGTTGCTATTGTTAATGGAACTGCTTCCACCCATTTGGTGAAATATTCTGTTGCTGTGATGATATACTTGTGTCCATTTGAAGATGGAGGATGTATGATTCCAATCAAGTCAAAACCCCATTGATAAAAAGGCCATGGTGTAATGAATGGGTGTAATTCTTGAGCCAGTGCATGTATCATATTACCATGATATTGACATTTGCTGCATGTCTTCACAAATTGACAAGCATCCTTTTCTAATGTTGTCCAAAAGTACCCTAAATGAAGGATTTTCTTAGCTAGATTAAGACCGCTTGAGTGTGACCTACAAATGCCTTCGTGGACCTCGCGTAAAGCTAACTTAGACTCTTCTTCCTCTAGACATCTAAGTAACGTCCCATCAAGACCCTTACGATACAATGTGTCTGAAAGGATTAGGTAACGGGCGGCTTGGCATATGAAGTTAGATTTTTGGGCACGAGTTTGGTCTATGGGGAGTACTTGGTCTTTAAGGTAAGTATAGATGGGTCCATACCAAGGAGAGTCATGTCCATGTAAAAGAGCAACAATTTGGGTGTCAGGAAGGTTGAATGCTGGTTTTACCAACTCTTCCACCAAGAACTCATACTTCTCATTTTGATCTGGTTTTTGTAACGATGAAGCCAAGGTAGCCATGGCATCTACTGCTCTATTCTTTTCTCTTGGAATCTATTCAAATGTGATCAAAGCAAAGTACTTCTTCCATCCATCAATCAAGGTTTTATATTTGATCAATGTTATATCTTTGGTATTGTATTCATTATTAACCTGATTGATTATGAGTTGGGAATCCCCATACACTTGTAATTCTGCAATATTCCATTCCAAAGCCTTTTTGATGCCAATGACTAATGCCTCATATTCCGCTATGTTATTGGTGCATGGAAATAAGAGTTTATAGGACTTTGGAATGGTGTACCCTTGAGGAGTAACCAATAATATACCTGCTCCAGAACCTCCTTGTGTGTAAGATCCATCAAAATATAATTTCCATGTCTTTGCTTCTATGTTGACAATTTCTGCATCTGGAAATTCAATTTGCATGGTTTGTGTAGACTCCATTGGGTTATCTGCTAAGTGATCTGCTATCACTTGTCCTTTAATTGCTCTTCTATCAACATATTCAATGTCGAATTCACTTAGGATCATGACCCATTTTGCTATTCTACCTGTTAAGGCAGTTTTACTTAGCAAGTATCTGAGAGGATCAATCTTGGCAATTAATTTGATCTTATGCATCAACATATAATGTCTTAGTTTTTGAGATGCAAAAACCACTGCTAGACATTCTCTTTCCATGAATGAATAATTTAGTTCATATTTTATTAAGGTTCTACTAAGATAGTAGATTGCCCTTTCTTTTCCTTGCTCATCTTCTTGTGCCAACAATATGCCTAGAGACCTTTCTGTGGCTGATATGTATAACAACAGTTCTTTCCCCTTGATAGGTGACATAAGAATAGGTGGGTTTATCAAATAAGTCTTCAAAATAGCGAAGGCCTTATCACATTCTTCATCCCACATAAATGTAGTGTCCTTGTGTAACAATCTGGTGAATGAGTGACACTTTTTCTGGTAATTGAGAGATAAATCTCCTTATTGATTGAATCTTTCCTTGTAGTGACCTCATTTGGCTAATATTTCTTGGAATCTCCATTTCTAGAATGGCTTGTACTTTTTCAGGATCAACTTCAATGCCTTTTGCTAACACTATATAACCCAATAACTTGCCGGATTGGACACCAAAGGCACACTTCTTTGGGTTTAATCTAACTTTGAATTGTTCCAACCGAATGAATATTTTTCTTAGGATTTGTAAATTCTCTTCTCTATTGTGGGACTTTGCTAGAATGTCATCCACATAATCTTCTAAGAAAGTGTGCATCATGTCGTGGAAAATAGTTGTCATGGCCCTTTGATATGTAGCTCCAGCATTTTTTAAATCGAAGGGCATGACATTCCAACAAAAAGTACCCCAAGGGCAAGTAAATGCTATCTTTTCTTGGTCTTCGAGAGCAATCTTTATTTGGTTGTAGCCACTAAATCCATCCATTAATGAGTACATTGTGTGACCTGCTGTCAAATCCACTATAGTATCAATGCTTGGCAATGGAAAGTCATCTTTGGGACATGCAAGGTTTAAATCTCTGAAATCCGTACACACACGGATAGATTTATCATGCTTAGTAACCGGCACAATGTTAGAGATCCAATCAGCATATGCTATTGTTCTTATGAACCCCACCTTTAACAATTTTTCCAATTCTGCCTTGACTAGAAGAGCCACATGTGGGTGCATTTTCCTTAGTTTTTGCTTCACAGGTTTAACTCCGGGTCTAACATTCAGATGATGCATTATGAAATCAGGATCTAGTCCGGGCATATCGGCATATGACCATGCAAAATTTACTTGTTGTTCTTGGAAGAATTTGATAAAGTCCTCTATTTCAAGAGATGTAAGTGATGCAGCCAAGTGTACAACCTTTGGCTCTAGTTCTGTACCAATGTTAACTTTTTATGTTGGTTCTATAAGAATAGATGACCTTTCTTCTTCATGTTCAGGCAAAGTGTCCAATCTCTCTTCTAATGGTGCCACAGTTGGGTTTTCACCAAAAGAAATGTCTTTTATTTTCATTGTTTTTGGTTCTAATGGTGCCACAGTTGGGTTTTCACCAATATAACTTCTCATTTTTATTTTTATTTTCAGTTTTTTCTTTTTTTGACTAAGAGATTGGACCCTTGCTGTTGTCATTATGTTCGTATTGAGTTTTTTGGTGAAAGAGGGTTCAACCGCATTGAGGTATTGGTTTGTTGCTTGGTCATTTGGGAAGTAAAGTAAGTCATGTGGTTCGGTTTGATCCCAATCAATGAGGTCCGGATGCATCAAAATTAAGGAGCTATTGGGTAAGGTATCATCAATAGGATTTATGGACATGACTTCATTTGAGGGTTCATACATTGTATCGTTTAGATCTATGATGTGCGCTTCCTCAAGATGATCCATGGAAGCAGGGTCAAAGTCCCCTTCGCTTGAATCCTCGTCGACCTCTACGGGAAACAATGTGGGAAAAGCCACAAGCGGGTTAAAACTAACATTTGAATTTCCCTCCTCTGAAGGTGTCCAAAATGTTTCTATCCATGCTCCACTACTAGATGCTTGCTCTATATTAGGCCTTTGAATAGGAGATTCTTCATTAATTGGAGCATCTTGTTTTGGGATTTTTGCATAAGTATGTATAGCAATGACTTCTTTATCTTGACATGAATCATCTGATAAAGTATCCCATTTATAATCCCTAGAGTCATCACTATCTCCTTCGGATTCTAATGCATTTATTTGAGGATGAAAATCATGCATTGGACTTGAACTTTCTTCCTTGTATTGGAAACCTACTCTGGATTTTTCATGACTTTCCCTCCAAATAGGTTCAATAGGTTCTAATAATCCTCTATTTCTTTGGCCTAGGGGTCCTCTTCCTTTGTATCCCATCTTTTGCATAATATCAAATCCTTTCCCATATTGTTCGGTTTGTATATTGACATGCTGAATTCTTTCCATGGGAGTGTCTAAGGTACCATCCTCATCATGATAAAGCCATTGAAGGACATCATCTTCTTCCTTATCCCATGTTGCTTTGCTATCTTCCCTCACAAAATAAGAATTATACTTATGTGGAAGATGTTCTTTTGATGGTTTACCATGTGACTTGGGAGACATGGGCATGTTAAATAGAGAAACTGAATATTCTCCTACCCCTTTTGAACTAATCTTGCATTGTTTGTCAAATTTGTTCATCATCTCACTCATGTATTGGTAATGATCTGCTTTAGCTTGTTCTTTTTCCTCTTTAGTAGGTTTGTAGATCACTGTCTCCAATTTAGGTGCCACATATGGACTTTCCATCACATTTGGACCCTCATAGCTCACTTTTTCCTTGCCCTTAGTTGATGTAGTTGAGCTAGCTTGAAGAGGATTTTGTGCATCTTCATTGGTGATTCTTGGAACAACTCCTTCACGATTATGTGGAATGTATAATTCATGCAAGGGTTTGAGTGCATTACAATATTGAAATGGATTTGAGTCTCCTCCAACTATGATTTCTTCACCCATGTATGGGAACTTGATGCATTGGTGGTATGTGGATGGGACAGCTTGCATCTCATGAATCCATGGTCTTCCCAATAAGATGTTATAGGTTAATTTCATGTCCAACACTTGACACTTGGTTTCCTTCTTGACTGGTCCCACTTGGATGGGCAACACAATCATGCCTTTAGAAGCTCTTTCAGCTTCGTCATAAGCTTTTATGGTGATTTTCTTTGTAGGGTCAATGCAAGACTCAGATAGACCTAAGGATTTTACAAGACTCAATGTGCATATGTTAAGGCCAGCCCCTCCATCAATAAGGGCTCTTTTGACTCTATGCCTTTCGATCAAAACCTCTATATGTAATGGCAAATTTTGAGGATGAGTTATAGACATGTCATCTTGATCGGAAAATGAAAGACAATGAGGAGCCACAAGATGTCCTACCATATTTTGAAAATTTTCTTCCCCTAAGGTAGTAGAAACATGTGTCTCTTCCAAAGCTTTTTCCAAAATCTCTTTATGATTTGGTGACAACTTCAATAACTCTAAGATTGAGATTTATGCTGGAGTACGTTGCAATTGGTCCACCAAACTATAAGGCCTTGTTGCTGTAGGAGGTTGTTTGACCACAATGTTGGATGGTGGGATATTGGTGTTTTGAGGGACTATCCCTTGTAAAGTCATTCTAGAATTCTACCCTCTTGTAATGACATTTGTTGCTTCCTTTTGAGGCTGTTCATTAATGATGATAGCATTAACAATATGATCATATGATGGCGCAAAGTTGAGATTATTGGCACTTTGTTTCTTTCCATTTGATGACTCACCTTTATCATGTTTGTAAAAAGGTTGTTTGAAGGCCGTATGATCTTCATTATTTTGGGGTCCATCAATAGTGATTATGTTATTATCTATCAAGTCTTGCACCACATTCTTTAATTGTAGACATTCATTTGTAGTGTGCCCCCGAATCCTATGATATTCACAATGATGCTTAGCATCCCACCAGCCCGGCTTGTGTTCTGGTTCATAAGGCTTAATAGCGGGTAATGTAATAACATTGTTAGCCATGAGAGCCTTTAATGCAGTTTCAAGTGATTCTCCCAAGGGTGTAAAGTGTCTTGCAGGAGTGGGCTTCAAATACTTATCATACTTGCTGTTTTGATCCTTGTTTCCTTGATTATTCTTGTTGGCATTGTTGTTGTTGTTGGAAGGTGCATTATATGCTTGATTAGTATTATTCACTTGATTTGGTGTCTTTGTTAGGGCAAATGGAATCACCTTCAAGTTGCTGGATTCCACTACACCATCATTAACAATGCCTTTGTTGTTATTCTTTGCAGCATAGCGGCTATTGTTGTTGTACCAACTTTTATTTTGATTGTTGTTATTGTTGGTATTGTTGTTGTTGGAGTTAGAGTTATTCTTATTTTCCTTGTACAATTTCAACTCTCCACTCTTAATCAACACTTCTTCCATTGTAATTCCATTATCAATCAAATCTTGGAAGGTTTTAGGACATTGCATCCTTAGCCTATAATTCAGTTCGCTTCTTAAACCGTTAATAAAGATATCCATTTTTTCTTTCTCCGGTACACTTCTTGGATATCTAGCAAATGCAGTCCTCCATCTTTGCAAGAATGTGAGGAAGGCTTCTCCATCTTGTTGCTTCATGTTACATAACATTATCATTGTGACCTCATGTTTGATGTTATAAGAGTAATGAGTCACGAATTTAGAAGCTAATTCTTCAAAGGATTTTATGCCGGATGGTAGTTTTGAAAACCAATCCATGGCCGTTCCTCCCAAGCTTCTTGGGAATAGTCTCATTAAATAGGTTGATTTATGCATGAATTCAAGACTCAATGCACAAAACCCCTGAAGATGATCATGTGGGTCAGATGTTCCTTCATACCTCTCATATTTAGGAAATGTTACATTAATGGGAAAAGGCACCATGACCAAACTCTTATCGAATGGAAAAGGACATAATGTTTCAATAGAGAAAGGCTTAGGAGCCCCGTTTTGTTTCAAATTGTCAATTTCCATTTGTAATGCCTTGAATTGTTCCCTTATTGCTTCCATAGGGTCTTCTATTTCCTTGGGCTTTAATTGTTCTATGTCAAAATCTTTAGGTAGCTTTACCCCCGTTTGTATCAAGTCCATGAAGTGTTTTACTTTATCCATAAGCATGGTCTTTTTCATTAGTTCTATGAAATAAGGGCATTGTCTTGCCTCTAACGCTCTTTCAACCATGGCTTCTTCCGCAGTTGGGGGTAAGTTTGTATTATGAGGAGGAAATAAGTTGTTGCCTTGTGAATTTGCCTCTTGAGAATTAGGATCTCTTCCTCCATTATTAGAATTTCCTTGATTGTTGTTAGGATCCATACCCCCATTCATGTTGTTCCCTTGATTGTTGGGATCGGTATTTCCTAGGGTACCGCTAAACATCTTGTTAATGTCCTTTGCCTTAGCGGGTTTTTCAATCACTCGTGAAGTAATGAAAGTGTTCTTCGGAAATGGGAGCTCTTCTCCGTTGTAGGTCCCATCTGTTTGTAATGCTTTCCTTATAGAGAGTGACCTTGTAATAACAGGCATGAACAAACTTTAAGGGTATGTTGACTTCTTCTCTTGATAAGCTGGTTTTTGGAATAAGGTAAAAGTTTTTGATCAATTTTAAATGGTTTAAAATTTTAATGATGTTTTGATCAATAACTTTGGAATATCTTGTTTGAAAATATAAAAAAAATCTCAACACACACATCAATTGGGTACCATATCCCTAGAATGCTCTAATATGTGTATTTTTGAACGTTTTCACAGGTTAAAACACAAGAATAGCTTCCACGCAATCTACCTAGCACATAATTGGTTCGTAAACATGGCTCTAATAGGTAGTTTTTCTATTTTACCGTTATGTAGTAAGTTTTCCGTTCAAAATAGATCTTAGCTTTTCATCCCCCAAGTATGTTAAGGGGCTTCCCACACGCACTAAAGCACGATTTTGCGCAATCCGTTAGGACTACTAGAGGAAGTTTGAAAGAGCTAAAATCCTTTTTGTCGTGTACCCCATTAAGGATACACGCGTTTCATTTTATAGTGGGTCAGATTCTTGTGGAAAAAGCAAGTGTATCCCACTTTGGGCTGTCCCTCTCACCGGCCCTTTTAAGGCAATCTCGGGAGGCGAGCCCACTAAGTTTTAAACATGTTCATTTGAAAGCATGAAAAGTGGATTTGGTAGAGCAAGTTTGGGAATTTGATTCACTCAAAGAGTGAAGAGCATATCCCTATTTCTTTTCCTTATCCCAAACACTCACAATCAATTTGGTTCTTTGTCAACCCCGTGACAAAGGGGTTCTTAGAATTGAAGTGTTTATTTTTTCCTTTTATGATTAAACTATGTTTTGAACTTTGAAATGCCACAAGCTAAGGGAAGTTTGCAAGCTTGATGAGAGAAATACCTCAAACGATGCTAGCAAAGGCTAGGCGCATTTTTAAGTAGTAGATTTTCTTGTTTTCTCTCCAAATCCTTCCCTTACCTTAGCAAAACATTCCCTCCACTAACAAGTTAGTCAGCACAATACAAACAAAGTGAGGGGAAACCAAAATCAAAGCTTAAAATGATATAGTTGATTATGCTTTTGATTCTTTTTATCAAAATACTTGCAAAGTTCTTACAAACTTAAGGACTAAACTCCCAATTTAATGAGACATATTTTCGTTTGTAAGCATCTACAACAGCAATGTATTTAGCATATAATTCTACTTCTTTCTCTAAATCATTGTTGAGAACAAAGGTAGAATGTACCCGGTTTTCTTTCCTTATCCTCTTAGAGATCAATTTCTCCTCTAAGTTATGCCTTCTCTCTGGTTTTTGCACTTTCTTATGACAGACCATGCTCCTGAGACAAAAAAATGACCGTGAAGTTATAATACAGTCATCATTTTAACATTTTTGACAAAATAGAGAAAATACAGCTAGGCGACATTATCCAGACTACAGGCGAGATAAAATTTAATAAAGACGTGACTACTTTAACCGCGAGCATCACCAAAAGGGGCTCAAGCGAGATTAAAATAGGCAAGTGCGATATCAAATTTTAGCAAAGCGTGAAATCTTTATTAGACGCGACAACAGTAATTACTCTGATACAATATAAATGCTCAATCAGGCGACATTGTCTATGCTAAAGGCGAGATCTAATTTAATAAAGACGTAATTACTTTAACCGTGAGCATCACCATAAGGGGCTCAAGCGAGATTAAAATAATCAAGTGCGATATCAAATTATAACAACGCGTGAACTCTTTACTAGACGCGACAAATTAATACAGAAAAGTGACATTTTATTAATCCAAGGCGACATTTAAAATCATCAAAGCGAGAAATTAAATGAATAAGGCAGGAAACTCCCTTTACACCAGGCGTAAAATGATTCCTCGGCCGCGGCTTTTAATTCTGTTGAAGCGACATTTAAATGACCAAAGGCATCAACTGCTTGTCCATGACGCAAGAATTTAATTTCTGTAGGCGTAATTTCTTTTTCCGGAAGCGTGATTCTGCAGGCTGAAAAGTGTAATCGTTCAGAATTCAGGTGATATTTGAATTTCTGCGCGTGACATCTCTTTGCTTTAGGCATGACTTCTTTATCGGCAGGCGTGATTTCTTTTCTGTAACCTGCAAACAGTGAGCAAATTCATGCAATTCTAGCCTAAATTTTGCAAATAACGTAGAAATTATGATGAATTTGAGGCCTAGGGCCCCACGGTGGGCGCCATTTGTGTGTGAGTGATTTACACCTTCATGAAATAACAAGATTTAAAGAGAATTTACACTATTCAAAGCAAACTAATCTAAATAATGCACAAATTAATCTAAATATCTCATGGTTCTCTAAATTGAAGTGGTAAATGAGGCTCTCAGCTGCAAATCCTCACTAGTGACACTCTAATTATGAGAATTGAACTAAGAATGATATGCAAACTAGATCTAATTATCAAATTCTAGCTCTATTTGATAAGAAATCTACAAAATGATCAACAATTTAAGCTAATTATCAATGAAAATTGCTAAGTGAGTGATGTGGATGCAAATTGCAAGAGCTTTGCTGCAATTCAAAGATATGGAGTGGATGAATAATGCCTCAAAATGCCTTCTATTTATAAGATTTTCCCAAGGGTAGGGGGTAGAGTGAGATAACCATGGTTATGCTTGGGTAAGGTCAATTGGCTTTGCTTTGTCCCTAAATTAGGGGACAAACATTTAAATGGTTTCAAAAGGCTAGACCATTCACTAATACATTTGGGGTGAAATTGCGATGGCAATTTGCGACGACAGGCAAATGTCATGCGGTTTTGGCTTTTTTTTTCAAATATAGCTCGACACCGTCGCAATTGCGATGACAATACATTTGGCAACGTCGCCATTGCGACGTTGTCGGGATATAAGGACAAAAAAAAAAGGAACGTTGTCATTTGTGTTTTCAACAGCGCCGTAACCCTCTGCGAAATCACAGTAGGATATAAGGGCAAAAAAAACAAGAACGTTGTCATTTGTGTTTTCAATAGCGCCGTAACCCTCCGCGAAATCACATCGGGATATAAGGGCAAAAAAAAACAAGAACGTTGTCATTTGTGTTTTCAACAGCACCGTAACCCTCCGCGAAATCACAGCTACAATTTCTGAGTACGTTGGGTTTATTTTTCTTTTGTCATTATTATGTAATCTGGTATTCAGCTGTTAGAGAGCTAAAATACCCAGAAATGAGGACATATCTATGTTGAATTTATTGTTAGCGGCTTTGGTTATTTAGAAGTTTAATTTTATTTGTTCATCTTTCAAGCACAAACGTTTTGTGGACCGTAACGTCTTCATTGTTTCGGGTATGCAGTGAAACAACCCTAACTTGCAATTGCGATGTTGTCGGGATATAAGGGCAAAAAAAAAAAGGAACGTTATCATTTGTGTTTTCAACAGCACCGTAACCCTCCGCGAAATCACATCAGGATATAAGGGCAAAAAAAACAAGAACATTGTCATTTGTGTTTTCAACAGCACCGAGAGAGATTCCCTCCGCGAAATCACGGCTACAATTTCTGAGTACGTTGGGTTTATTTTTCTTTTGTCATTATTATGTAATCTGGTATTCAGCTGTTAGAGAGCTAAAATACCTAGAAATGAGGACATATCTGTGTTGAATTTATTGTTAGCAGCTTTGGTTATTTAGAAGTTTAATTTTATTTGTTCATCTTTCAAGCACAAATGTTTTGTGGACTGTAATGTCTTCATTGTTTCGGGTATGCAATGAAACAGCCCTAACTTGCGACTACCTTCACAGTACTTGTGTACATTATCATGTTGTCTTTACAGTGACTGTCCTCATTCAAGTGGCAATTACACAAGGGACAGTCACTGTGAGATGTCCTCATTTGTGACAAGGACAGTCACACTTAGGACATCTCATAGTGATATTCCCTTGTGTAATTTCCACTTGAATGTATTGCTATTGAACCACATTAATGCTTTTCTTCTTCAACAAATGAGGACAGTCACTATAAAGACAACATGATAATGTACACAATTACCAAAAAATGATCTTGTTAATTGATGTAACACTTTGTCTTGCTCACTCCCTATCCTTCACTAGGGTCTCTTTAGGCCAATGTTTTGACTTGATAGGGTACTTAACTATCCCTACACTCTTTAGGTATCTCTACCCAAGATCCCACTCCTTCAACTAGTGCACACCAACAAGAAATACAACGAACTCTGCTCAATACCAATCTAGCTACTAGGACACTCCTAGTCTTGTCTTCACAAATTGAAACACATTCAACTAGAACTTTACTCCATGGAGAGGCTGGCCACTAGGACCTCTATTGGTTTCAATATTACTCCTTCACCTATACTTTTCATCAGTACTTCAATCCGGTTCATCAAACCATGCCAATTGCACCCAAAAATAGGCTGCTAGCAATTAGGCCTTTGTCAAGCCTTTTTGTTTATATTAAGCCACCTAAAGGGCTTAGGATTTAGATGCCCTTTATTGAGAACTCCAAGATATCTAAGGTCTTCTCCTCCTAGATTTTTTGTACACCAACTGCTACAGCCATGCCTGAAAACAAGTATTTTGACACAACTTGGACAGTCTGACTAAGAGTTTGTTTTCTTAGCAGCCAAAGAAACTCACCCAATCTTCTAATTTGACTTGGGGCTTCTTTAGATGTGTGTCTACCTCTCCATGAGATTTTAGTTGAAGCAACCAATGCATTCAACTTGTTGTAATCTTCTTGTAATGATTTGTCATCCCTAACTGTGCTCAACTAACTCACCTAGGACATCATTGCAAACATAGAAAATGAGCTTCCCAGGGCCCCTCCTTCCAAACATATAGTACATGGAGTCTCCTCACCCATTCCAAGAGCCCGTACAAAATTGACAATGGAATGATGAGCTAAGACTCCATTTGTTCAACCTGCCTGGTTCAAACCAATGATAGGGTACTTAACAAAAGAATTAACAAACTAGTTGGAATGCTTCAAAACTCAAAAAAAACACAACACAGAATAAAAAAACAACTTGTACTGACTTTTCCAATAGACACTGTGAGCTATCTAATCCATTAATCAACTGAAAACAAAGAAACAAAAAAACTCAAGAATTCACTAAAACCGTGTTACTCTACAAATCTTCTTAATTCCAAATGTTTTTCACCCCAACCTTTTGCACAGATCGATGGAGGCCTCTTATAGTTGATCTGATGCCTAATTCAATGGTTTCATATAGTTACATAACCATCTTACTCGAAAATGCTCCCTTGCACAAATGTTGTCAATGTTGTGAATGACAACATTGACAACTTGTTACAACCTTTGGGATTTTGGTTCAAAACTTATTGTTCAAACACCATAAGACCCTAACCATGACTTAGTTAGGCTATTTAGACCTCACATAGGCCACTTCTACACTTCTTTGCCCAATTTGACCCCTAAATGCTTCATTCCCACTTTTGCCACAATATTGGTAACTTGGGTACAAATTGGCACTTGCCTTCACAAAGGTCACACATGAGGACATCTCACAGTGATCAATTGTCCCTTGTGTAATTTCCACTTGAATGTATTGCTATTGAACCACATTAATGCTTTTCTTCTTCAACAAATGAGGACAGTCACTCTAAAGACAACATGATAATGTACACTCACTGTAAGGACAGTCACAAATGAGGACATCTCATAGTGACTGTCCCTTGTGTAATTGCCGCTTGAATGTATTGCTATTGAACCACATTAATGCTTTTCTTCTTCAACAAATGAGGACAGTCACTCTAAAGACAACATGATAATGTACACTCACTGTAAGGATAGTCACAAATGAGGACATCTCACAGTGACTGTCCCTTGTGTAATTGCTGCTTGAATTACACAAGGGACAGTCATTGTGAGATGTCCTCATTTGTGACAAGGACAGTCACACATGAGGACATCTCACAGTGATTGTCCCTTGTGTAATTGCCACTTGAATGTATTGCTATTGAACCACATTAATGCTTTTCTTCTTCAACAAATGAGGACAGTCACTCTAAAGACAACATGATAATGTACACTCACTATAAGGACAATCACAAATGAGGACATCTCACAGTGACTGTCCCTTGTGTAATTTCCGCTTGAATTACATAAGGGACAGTCATTGTGAGATGTCCTCATTTGTGACAAGGATAGTCACACATGAGGACATCTCACAGTGATTGTCCCTTGTGTAATTGTCACTTGAATGTATTGCTATTGAACCACATTAATGCTTTTCTTCTTCAACAAATGAGGACAGTCACTCTAAAGACAACATGATAATGTACACTCACTGTAAGGACAGTCACAAATGAGGACATCTCACAGTGACTGTCCCTTGTGTAATTGCCGCTTGAATTACACAAGGGACAGTCATTGTGAGATGTCCTCATTTGTGACAAGGACAGTCACACATGAGGACATCTCACAGTGATTGTCTGTAATGTCCCCTTTTTGGCTAACTTGGAAAACAGGAACAATTACTCCACTTCTCAGACTTACTCTATCAGATACTTACAATTAAACTAAGTAATGGAGGTTACTTAAGATATCAACCGCTATTTCAGATTCAATCACAATATGTGTGCAAGATGATATTGATACCAATATGTTTAATAGCACTGTCGGATATAATGATATGAAATATGCTATGAATATGATGTTTCCTATCACTTATAGTGATAGTATAATGATGCTATGTCTGATATAAACAATATCGATATACAATCAATAAGTATTGCTTACAGTAATGTATTTGTTGTGTCTGATATGATGATGTAATTATGCAAATGTGTAATATCACTATGAGTGATATGTTGCTATTTCAGATTCTGAATTATATGCTTGCAACTTCAAATATTGATGCTGTTTCTGACTATCCTTTCTATCTGTGCAATCATGGTGTTGTCTCTGATCTACAATGATAAACTTGAAACCAAACTGCCAAAGGCAGATGCTCTATTGAGTATATCCAAATATGGATAAGTAAATAAAGTTCTAATGATGCCTTGAGTGACTGACGAGAATGCATTCTTATATTGTCTTTAACAAATGAAGAGATGCTATGAATGAGACGTGTCTTGTTTCTTCCTCCATGTCCCTTTGTTAATCACACCTTTCCATAATCCGACAGTTCACATAATATTATTTCATTATTTTCTGATCATAGATAACTCCCAGATTGACTCAATATCAAATCTTTTTATGAAGGTAATCTTCCCTAATTGGTAGTGCAATCAGTAGTTAACATCCATTGTGTTTGTATTAGTTTGGTCTAACTATCATTAGTATTTAGTCAATCGATATTAACTCTTGCCTTATCCCATATTGTTATGATTATATCCAATCTTTCTACTCTAATATAAGTCGATATCATTTTCTGATAATTGTCCATTTATTGGTTGATTGCTGGTAATGGAGTTTGATCTTCAAATTGACTTCCATTCCTGTTAATACTTAAGGATACATTGTACTTATTATCCATGACTGATGCCTCATTCATCAATAGCTTGTGATATAATCACTGATGCTTTTGTGTTTCTACAAGATGTGGTTTATCTCAGACAATCGATAATCTTTCAATCCTTTAGTCGATATCCTCCTATGTGGTGTCTATTGATATAGATAGTAGAATTCAATCTAGTTTATGTTATTGTCATGATAACATAGGAAGTGATGGTGCATATTTGCTAGCGGGTCTTCATGTTTGATATTGCTTTATCGGATATGTCATTGTCTAAACTTGTGCAATTAATGATTATTTATAATATATGAATGGTTATCCTTCTTGCTTATCAATACATCTTCTGAAACACATAGCGACCTATCCCTTATTCATATCATGTTGATCTTGACTTCATAGTATTTGGTTCATTAATCATCCTCTCATGGTATCGATGTGTAATGACTAGTGATTGTTGTATCACTTCTTCATTCCTCATCATGATAGATAATGCAGATGTTTAATGTAGATGTATATCGATTACAGATATTCGATATTGCTTTAAACGTTATTATTATTATTATTATTATTATTATTAATGTTATTGTTATTATTAAATATTATAATTAATGATGTTAGTAATATTAATAATATTATAATAAATATTATTATAGTGATAACATATTGTTTTATATTGAGAGGTTTATTAATATTATTTATATATTAAAATTATTATATCAATAATTAATTTAATATTATTACTTAATATATTATTATAATATAATATATATAATTTATTAATAATTATTTATTATTAATTTATATTATAATTATAATCATAATTATATTATTTATTAATATTTTAATATTATTTAATTAACATATTACTTAGTATGCTAACTATATATTATTATTATCTTTTGATAATAATTATATATTATTGTTATATACCATTAATAATAGATTATTATATATCATCTAATCATTTTATTATTATACTAAGTTCAATATGTCACGGCTCATGACATTGTCCCTTGTGTAATTGCCACTTGAATGTATTGCTATTGAACCACATTAATGCTTTTCTTCTTCAACAAATGAGGACAGTCACTCTAAAGACAACATGATAATGTACACTCATTGTAAGGACAGTCACAAATGAGGACATCTCACAGTGACTGTCCCTTGTGTAATTGCCACTTGAATTACACAAGGGATAGTCATTGTGAGATGTCCTCATTTGTGACAAGGACAGTCACACATGAGGACATCTCACAGTGATTGTCCCTTGTGTAATTGCCACTTGAATGTATTGCTATTGAACCACATTAATGCTTTTCTTCTTCAAAAAATGAGGACAGTCACTCTAAAGACACCATGATAATGTACAGTCACTGTAAGGACAGTCACAAATGAGGACATCTCATAGTGACTGTCCCTTGTGTAATTGCCACTTGAATGTATTGCTATTCAGCCACATTAATGCTTTTCTTCTTCAACAAATGAGGATAGTCACTCTAAGGACAACATGATAATGTACACTCACTGTAAGTGTACATTATCATGTTGTATTACAAATGGACCTTATGTTGGTCGGGATATAAGTGCAAAAAAAAAAAGGAACGTTGTCATTTGTGTTTTCAACAACGCCGAGAGAGATTCCCTCCGCGAAATCAAGCGGGTTATCATTTGTGTTTTGAACAAAGCGGGTTGTCATTTGTGTTTTGAACAGCACCGAGAGAGATTCCCTCCGCGAAATCAAGCGGGTTGTCATTTGTGTTTTCAACAGCGCCGAGAGAGATTCCCTCCGCAAAATCACAGCTACAATTTTTGAGTACGTTGGGTTTATTTTTCTTTTGTCATTATTATTTAATCTGGTATTCAGCTGTTAGAGAGCTAAAATACCCAGAAATGAGGACATATCTGTGTTGAATTTATTGTTAGCGGCTTTGGTTATTTAGAATGCTTCCCCACAATACTTAATAGGATGCATTTGGTTTTCAAAGCTTTCACTGACTTGGATTCAAGATTCTGAGACTTTCACGTGCCTTGCTTCAGTTGTTTCCGCAAACAAATCGCGTGCCTTTTGTATGCTTCCACATTTTATATACATGTCCATCAAGGTAGTCACCACCACTATATTTGACAAAAACCCATCTTCAATTACTTTTTGGTGAATTTCCCTACCCTGTTCTAAAGATCCCATTTTGGCATATGCTTGAAGAATGCTGGCAAAAGTGGTTGAGTTTGGTTTTATACCTCCCAATTGCATTTTTTTAAAAACCTCCAATGATTTTTAAACAAATGCAATTGGGAGGTATAAAACCAAACTATAACAATCCACCCTTGCTTGGATAGATCACTCACTGCTATACATTAGCATTCAACTCACGGTAATTTCCCACAGTTTATCCTGTGATCACACTGTTTTCCACAAAACTTTGCATATGCAATGTCAGTACTTCATAATACAAGTTAGTTATTGTCATCCCATGAATATTAGGCCTTCTATGTTCATGGGATGATCTTCATTATCTCTAAAACTCTACTGCAATGACAAGTCTAGACAAAAGAATGACTGTTTCAGCAGTGACTGACGCGACAGCAGTCTCAATATAATAGTAAACTCATTCAATAACAAGAATAATTGAATAATCAAACCAAATGATTTGAGACTTAAAAGATCAAGGAACTTGCAGAAATTAAAGTTTATTGCTCGTTGTTTCCTTCACCAGTCCATACACCCGCGCAACAGAAAATTCAAAGTAAACTCATTCAAAACGGTTTAGAATGGATGAAAGAAATCCTTCTAACTCATGTATGTGTTAGTTCAAACAAACTAAGACTTCCAAGATAAATGGAGTTGCAAAAACTAAGAGTTTTATATTTCTTACTGTTGCAGTCCGTATATATCTCCCTTCTTTGTCGTAACAGAGATATATATAAGATTCTTTATAACTTCTCAAAAACTAATCCAACCAATTTTCATCGGTTGGAGCTTAGTTTGAGCCTAACTAAATCCTAAATACTAACTCCCTCCATTGTTAGCTAACCGTTGGATTTTGAAAATTCAAAAATTCCAACTTATAATTAATTGAATTATTTTAATCCAAAGACCACTAAACTCACTAACTTTGATCTCTTATGATTATTAAACTTTCCAAAAGACTTAAACTTCCGCAGTAGCCTATTCTAGATTCTTAGAACATTATTGAACTTTGGACAATCTCAGTCCATTGTAAACAAGCTTTTAGTCCTAATAAGGACATCATTACAAACTCATTGAAGTATTGCATTATTTTAATAACATTAAAGGTGCTAAGATCCTCCAATTGACCTGTTGACCCTATTTATGTATTCCATCCCTCTGATTTGTCCTGAAAGTCTGTATAATCTCCGTCTCCAAATTGGTTGTGTGAGGTGCTCCGGCACCAGTTCGCCAATGGAATAGAAGTTGTTCTTCCTATATCAATGGAAATCCTAGCTCTACAACTTCTAACATTAATTGAAGTAGAGGAAGATGGTGCGATGAATGTCATATTAGTAAAATTGTTGAATCTACAAGAAGCTTATGAGAATGCTTATAATGCCTTGACACATCACCAAAGAATAGTATAATGTGGGTTTGACAAGAGGTATGCAATCCCCCTCTTAAGAAAAATGATATGATTTTGAAGTACAATGAAAGAGCAGCCAATCCAAGTCAACATACAAAGTTTGATGCCTTATGGGAGGGTCCTTTTTATATTTCTCGCTACAAAGAAAATTATGTTTTTGAGTTGGAAAACATGGAAGGTAATCCTTTTGAGATATTGATAAATAGGATCCATCTTAAACATTTCTATTAATAGTTTATCCTTCCTTCTTGTACATAGTAGGTTATTTATGCTTTAAGCTCAATAAGTATCATGAGGTACATTTTCTTTTTTGTTAGTCTCTAGTTTTCTTAAGGTTTGAGCCCATGTTTTACCCCGTGCATAGCATTTTTTGTTGTCCAACACATTTTAAAATGATCACCCCCCTATTATTGTATCACTTCCTCCTTGTTCCTCATTCAAGTGGCAATTACACAAGGGACAGTCACTATGAGATGTCCTCATTTGTGACAAGGATAGTCACACATGAGGACATCTCACAGTGACTGTCCCTTGTGTAATTGCCACTTGAATGTATTGCTATTCAACCACATTTATGGGCCCATTTGGACCACGACACACAGTAGCATCTACAGAGAAGAATATCCCAGGTGTAACAAGTTGTAAGAATATACCAATAGTTCTAAGAAGTTCCCTAGCACGTAGTAGCATCTACAGAGAAGAATATACGACATGAGGGCAGCCACTGTAAAGACAACATGATAATGTACACTCATTGTATGTGTACATTATCATGTTGTCTTTACAGTGACTGACATCATTCAAGTGGCAATTACACAAGGGACAGTCACTGTGAGATGTCCTCATTTGTGACAAGGACAGTCACACATGAGGATATCTCACAGTGACTGTCCCTTGTGTAATTGCCACTTGAATGTATTGCTATTCAACCACATTTATGGGCCCGTTTGGACCACGACACATAGTAGCATCTACAGAGAAGAATATCCCAGGTGTAACAAGTTGTAAGAATATACCAACAGTTCTAAGAAGTTCCCTAGCACATAGTAGCATCTTCTAATTGTCTATACCACTTCACAAGGTATTGTTTGCACACATTGTTTTTGTTTCTTTTGATGACCCTTGTTTTGAAATTGCTATTAGGCCTTGTAGCTTATATGTTTTGATTGCTGGAGAGCTTATAAAGCTAAGCAAGAAGACCATTGTACGAGTTATAGCCGCGCGCTCAGGTTTGAAAATTGTATATTTTTTAATCTAATGTATATTTTAACTAGACTTTTAGCTTATTTTTGCTGTATATTTTAATCTAAAGGGAATCATGGATGTGAACTTGAAAGAATTTTGTACTTAGTTCTTATGGAGAGAATAGTAGTAGTTTACGGTCTAATATCAAATAGAGTTTTCCAATTACAGAAAGTTAATGAATTCTAATAGCTTATATGTTTTGATTGCTGGAGAGCTTCTAGAGCTAAGCAAGAAGACCATTGCACGAGTTATAGCTGCGCGCTCAGGTTTGAAAATTGTATATATTTTAATCTAATATATATTTTAATCCTTTTGCCATGTCATGTAATATGTCTTGCCTTGTAGCTTATATGTTTTGAAATTGCTGTTAGGCCTTGTAGCTTATATGTTTTGATTGCTAGAGAGCTTCTAGAGCTAAGCAAGAAGACCATTGCACTAGTCGTAGCCACGTGCTCAGGCATGAAAATTGTATATTTTTTAATCTAATGTATATTTTAACTAGACTTTTAAAATATTAAAGGATTTAACTAGGTCTAAGAAGATTTGTGTACCTTTGACAATTTTTCTTAGTCACTGAAAGTTGTAGACCGAAGTTTTCATAGCCCAATTTTTGCTTCCTGTGAAGAATGATCATGTCAGATAATATAAGTGAAGAACAAAATAGGGAGACAATCACTAGATTGTGGTCTAACTTGAAAAGAAAAGGTGATGGAAAATGTTATTGTCCTTGCAAAATTTGTAAGGGCTTAAATCGTAGAAGACTGCTAATCAAAACAGTTAAGAGACATTGTAGGGAGAATGGTCACATTGAAGGGGGGCATGACTATCATCCATTGGTAAGTTGTTCATTATATCATTTTAACAATTTATATACATATGAAATCACTTGATGATGAGTTGAAGATCATGGTTTATTTATGTTAATCAATTTTATATAGGTTGATCTCCCCAGGGAAGTACATGATATGGAGGAACATGGGGGTGCGAATATCCAAGGTGAAGATAATGATCCCATGGAAGATGACGATCATGCACCAGAAAACACAATTGAAGATGATGGCATAAATACATTGATCCATGACACATTTAGTCCAAGCGGATCTGATCATGATGATGATGATAGCCTCGATGTACCTCTACTAGATCTTACTTCCTGCAGCAAAACTTAGAAACCCCTTAGATATCATCTAAATAACAAGAATCATGCATTGGTTGTGATCTAAACAACCCAAGACATCAAAATAACAAACTGACCTAGTGACCCTAGTAGGTCTCCCAAACCTGCTCTACAGCCATAACTCTGCAACTTGCCAAAGGACTCTAAGAAGTTATATGTTTTCTGAGTACCCTTTTTGGATTTCTAACAGACCACCAACTCATCCTAGACCCTGACTCCACTCCAGTATATCAATGTCTTCATTGAGTCCGCAGACCTAATGCATGCTTTTAGGTGTGGGTTCCAAAACAAAGCATTGAAAATGGGTGTATGAAACCAAGATCAGAGTTTTGGAGTGTTCTCCTGATCTAGATAAACAAGAATGCACAAGTTTTCAAGTCCTCAATACGATGCAAGCTTCTGATTTTATTCTGATTACCATCTTCCCAGCCAAAAACATGGTAGTTTTTGATCTAGGGCTCACTCTCAACAAATGCAGATGTAACCCCCTGCCTCAGGGCTTTTAGAATATACAAATATACATCCTTAACTCTCATTCCACCAAGGAAGAAGGAATTCCAATGGTTGAAATGTGAGTTAAGGTCTTTACATCAGTCAAACCCTGAAAATGAGGGTTTGTAAACAATGCACAGAAAATTTGAAATAACTTAGATATAAAACAAAGAGAATCAATCAAACCAACTTCCAAAGAATTAGATGTCACTATTACAACTTCCAGGAAAATTTTATCATCCAACCACCATCCGTACAGCCGTACAGAGTTCATTTTTCACCAGAAATGCACTAAAACAGGGTTATTTTTATTTTTTATGAAAGCAAAATGATTACAATACTAGTTCTCTGTCTATCTTTGACCATTTGAAGCCTAAAATAGGCTCTCCAAATGTTGGTTCAACCATCTAGGTGGTTAGAACAGTTTATCCAACAAATGTCAACTTTGCTAAGCAACTTTTAAAGTTGCATTACAACTTTGCAAACAACTTTGCCGAGAAGGTTAAAAATGTGTTGTGAAACTTTAGGAACCTTATTAAAGTTATTTTGGACCTTCAAACTTCTTAACAACATCTAAAAGACATCTAATAAACACTTACTATGCTCATTTCATCCAAGGACTCAAAAGATGCCCAAGGTTTATAAGTCACCAAGGGGTCTTGTGTCCAACAAGTGGATGTTTATAAGGAGATAAAATCAATCCTTAATATTTATTACAAACCAAGAAAACATCTAAAACTCCTATTCTAATTTATTGTCATTCAAAAAGACTCTGATTTGTCATTCAAAAAGACTCTGATTTGTCAATCAAAAGGACCTTTCACCAGTCAATCCTTCAAAGCTCCAAGGTGAAAATATTATGTTCCAATTGATAGGATTTGACTCCTTGGCTTCATGGAAACTTCCTTCAATCATGGTGTCTTTGGCTTGCATTAGGGATGCCCCTGCATCAAATAGCAATGCATTCAAGTGGCAATTACACAAGGGACAGTACATGCCCATTAAAGTTGGTGTTTTGTTATCCAGCATGACAATGGAGACAACATACTCTGTGTCAATTTTACTGATCAAATTTCCCTCCGCCAGGCAAAGCAACAATCTGGGTATGATAAGGTGAAATTTTGTAGTCCTTTTGGGTATGATAACAGTTCCAGTTTCCAATAAGATGGTTCATTTTTATAATCTAGCTTCAATTTCTCTTGTGAAAATCTTTTTTTCATTTTATGGGTGGTAAAATATAATTATTATGCTAGAGGTGTGTACTTATGGATGATAATGAAACAAAATGATAAGATTAAAGACTCTTGTTTTTTTTTTAAATAGCAATTTAAGTTTCCTTCTATTATAAATTACTGTTTTTCTATTTTTTAATGTATCTTTCCAGATCTTTTATATCAATTTTATTTATGAAATATAAATATATTAATAATGTTTTAGTGTTTTTAGGATTAGTTTATATCAATTCTATGTATCATCATTCGTCATTCAATTGTCAGTATTATTAATTTAGACTGTGCAATTGTAGAACTACTCGAATATGGGTTGGATGGATACTCAAGCAGGGGAACCCTCCTCAAATATCTCAAGCAGTGAACTTGGAAAAATGTGTCCTGAAGGAACCCTTTCCATCAGAGAGATAAAAGTACAAACAAGTAAAAGAAGCAAGCTCTGCAAATATGTTTTTGAGAAGAAAAATGATAGATTATTCGAGTATGGTTCATGAGGTATATCTAAAAAGACATTTTTTTTCTTATTATAATAAAAGAGGAAGTTGTGAATGTCAAAGTTGAGTGAAACAAAAATTATTTTCATCAAATTTTGTTAGGCTTGCTTTTGGGAATAGTTTCTTACAATATTGCTATTAAGATTTTTATTGTGTAGTTTTTAGATTAGGTTTATAAAATTATATTTCATGAGTAGTGATTCATATTAATCAATTAATGATACTTTTGGAAGGTATTTTCAATGTGTCAAATTTTGATATTTTTACAAGAATTAGATTGTGTAATTTTTTTAATTAAAGTCATTGACTCATATTTCATAAATAATAGTTCTCATGAATCCATCTCTTATAAGATTGAATAGTCTATTTAGGAAGTATTTCTGATAGTATGTCAAATTATGATATTACTATTACCATTAGATTGCATGGCTTTGAAGTCAACCTCGTTGACCCATATTCTTCTCTGTAGATGCTACTATGTGCTAGGGAACTTCTTAGAACTGTTGGTATATTCTTACAACTTGTTACACCTGGGATATTCTTCTCTGTAGATGCTACTATGTGCCGCGGTCCAAACGGGCCCATAAATGTGGTTGAATAGCAATACATTCAAGTGGCAATTACACAAGGGACAGTCACTGTGAGATGTCCTCATGTGTGACTGTCCTTGTCACAAATGAGGACATCTCACAGTGACTGTCCCTTGTGTAACTTCCACTTGAATGAGGATAGTCACTGTAAAGACAACATGATAATGTACACATACAATGAGTTTACATTATCATGTTGTCTTTACAGTGGCTGCCCTCATGTTGTATATTCTTCTCTTTAGATGCTACTATGTGCTAGGGAACTTCTTAGAACTGTTGGTATATTCTTACAACTTGTTACACCTGGGATATTCTTCTCTGTAGATGCTACTGTGTGCTGTGGTCCAAACGGGCCCATAAATGTGGTTGAATAGCAATACATTCAAGTGGCAATTACACAAGGGACAGTCACTGTGAGATGTCCTCATGTGTGACTGTCCTTGTCACAAATGAGGACATCTCATAGTGACTGTCCCTTGTGTAATTGCCACTTGAATGAGGACAGTCACTGTAAAGACAACATGATAATGTACACAAGTACCATGAAGGTAGTTGCAAGTTAGGGCTGTTTCATTGCATACCCAAAACAATGAAGATGTTACGGTCCACAAAATGTTTGTGCTTGAAAGATGAACAAATAAAATTAAACTTCTAAATAACCAAAGCCGCTAACAATAAATTCAACACAGATATGTCCTCATTTTTGGGTATTTTAGCTCTGTAACAGCTGAATACCAGATTACATAATAATGACAAAAGAAAAATAAACCCAACGTACTCAGAAATTGTAGCTGTGATTTCACACAGGGAATCTCTCTCGGCACTGTTGAAAATACAAATGACAACGTTTCTCTACATTATCATGTTGCCTTTACAGTGACTGTCCCTTGTGTAATTGCCACTTGAAGGAGGACAGTCACTGTAAAGACAACATGATAATGTACACTTACAGCCCGTGTACATTATCATGTTGTCTTTAGAGTGACTATCCTCATTTGTTGAAGAAGAAAAGCATTAATGTGGCTGAATAGCAATACATTCAAGTGGCAATTACACAAGGGACAGTCACTGTGAGATGTCCTCATTTGTGACTATCCTTACAGTGAGTGTACATTATCATGTTGTCTTTATAGTGACTGTCCTCATTTGTTGAAGGAAAAAAGCATTAATGTGGTTCATTAGCAATGTATTCAAGCGGCAATTACACAAGGGATAGTCACTCTGAGATTTCCTCATTTGTGACTATCCTTACAGTGAGTGTACATTATCATGTTGTCTTTACAGTGACTGTCCTCATTTGTTGAAGGAAAAAAGCATTAATGTGGTTCAATAGCAATGTATTCAAGCAGCAATTACACAAGGGATAATCACTCTGAGATTTCCTCATTTGTGACTATCCTTACAGTGAGTGTACATTATCATGTTGTCTTTACAGTGACTGTCCTCATTTTTTAAAGGAAAAAAGCATTAATGTGGTTCAATAGCAATGCATTCAAGTGGCAATTACACAAGGGACAGTACATGCCCATTAAAGTTGGTGTTTTGTTATCCAGCATGACAATGGAGACAGCATACTCTGTGTCAATTTTACTGATCAAATTTCCCTCCGCTAGGCAAAGCAACAATCTGGGTATGATAAGGTAAAGTTTTTGCAACAATTTCTTGCTGCTGCTAAGGTTACCATTGTTTATGGTTTCTATTATATAGTTCTATCTATATTGCTATATGGCCTTTTGTTTAGGATTAAGTAGACGAGGGAAAATATTTCTTTTGTGGATTGTAAACAAAACATTGAATTATTTCAGAGAACAGATCTAAATCTATAAGATGCTATGATGGAGCACATGACCATGTACTTGTGAATATTAGGATCCATGTTAATCAAATGACTGCTTTATGTAAATTACTTTTGAGTAAGTAAAAGGCAATACAATTTTTCGAAGTGTGCAAGGATTTTTATGATATACAGGTGTACGAAGAAATGAATCTGTGTTGTTTTGTATCAATATCAAACATCTCTGATATATTTTCATGTTTTTATAATCTATTTTGCAGATGAAAACTATCCAACAGATAAAGATTGGGAACTTCTCCCAGCATCTGTACCTGCATCTCTCTTATATACTACAAGTTGCTTGCCATCAGAAATTGCAGTTCCCTCACGTGACATTGATGGTGAAGTGTTCTTTTCAGAACCATCATCTGTGGTTACCAATGCTCCTATTTTAGGCAATAAGTTTGTTGCATTCCATGAGCCATTGGTCAAGTTTCTTCTACGAGCTTCTGATGCCTCAAAATCTAAGCAGCGCCTACGCATGCCTCGTTGTGGTTGATTATCATTCTGTACATGAATTATAAAGAGTAATCAGTTTTGGGCCTTGGAATCTTGTATGTAACATGCACAGGCATTTCATGGCTAAATGAATCTATTTTAAAAGCATCAACTTTTCTTACATGATGCTGGATACATAAGTAGAACAAGCGTATATCAAATTGGAAGCAATCAGAACTCCACAATGACATATTATTTAGAGTACTCTTCAGTTTAAGTAATAATGCATATATTGACACTGTAAAGACAACATGATAATGTACACTCACTGTAAGGACAGTCACAAATGAGGACATCTCACAGTGACTGTCCCTAGTGTAATTGCCACTTGAATGTATTGCTATTCAGCCACATTAATGCTTTTCTTCTTCAACAAATGAGGATAGTCACTGTAAAGACAACATGATAATGTACACTCACTATGAGTGTACATTATCATGTTGTCTTTAGAGTGACTATCCTCATTTGTTGAAGAATAAAAGCATTAATGTGGCTGAATAGCAATACATTCAAGTGGCAATTACACAAGGGATAGTCACTGTGAGATGTCCTCATTTGTGACTATCCTTACAGTGAGTGTACATTATCATGTTGTCTTTACAGTGGCTGTCCTCATTTGTTGAAAGAAAAAAACATTAATGTGGTTCATTAGCAATGTATTAAATAATTTATTTATTTTTATCCACCCACGGGCGTCGCAATTGCGATGGGAGCCCGTCGTAATGCGATGCAGGCGCCCGTCGCAATTGCTTGGGAGTCCCATCGCAATTGCGACGGCCCTCCGAAGCTATGCAACGGGGGGGCGACGCCCATGCCGCTAACAAATCTTAGCGACATTGCGATGGGAGGGCGCCGCAATTGCGACGGCTACCCATAGACGTCGCAATTTGTGACTAAAAAATAGCGACGTCTATGGGTGTTGCTATTGCGACACATAGCCGTCACAATTGCGACACATAGCCATCGCAAAATGCCCCCAAATGTATTAGTGATTTCAACAAAAGTGAGTGATTTGTGTCCATTTTGTCTCATCTTTTGCTTTGTTGAGGGAATTTATGATTTATTAATTAATTAAAGTAATTAAATTTAGCCATGAAGGGTAAGAGGTTCATTTTGGTTTTTCATTTCAACAACTATGTCATTAATTGAATTTAATCAATTTCTTAGTGTTTTTCCCCTTTTCAAGCTTTATTTAATCATTTAATTAAATTTTCCTTTGATTTGAATTGCCTTTGTTCCATTTATTGATTTTTCATATTATTTTGATGATTTGATTGCACCTTTTTGATTGAATTAAGCCTTTGCCAATTTTCCATGTCTACAATAGGTATAAACATTCCTGACCAAATCATAGACCATATTGTTTCTATAATGGCCTCTACTTTGATAGGCAAGTTTACGGGTCCTAGACTGAATATTGATATGGTGAGAGCCTTTACCTTCCAGAAATGGAAACTTAAAGGACAAGTGGATGTTGCGGCTATGCCTAAAGGATTTTTTTCCTTTGTGTTCTCCAATGGAGAAGATCTTTCTAAAGTGTTGTGTGATGGCCCTTGGATGATGGGTAAATCATCTTTATCGTTGTAGAAATGGTCAACGAATATGGATTATAATGAAAGTTTCTTTATCTCTGCACCTGTCTGGGTAAGACTACCTGGCTTACCCCTGGAATATTGGCATGAGGACATACTTGTGGCTATAGCTGGTTCCTTTGGTGAACTGCTAACAATAGATTCGATGACAGCGGCCCGATGTAGACAAGTGTTTGATAGGATTTGTGTTAATATCCAATAAGATACAGAACTACCCAAAATAATAACTCTTAACTCAAAAGTTGGCAAGTGGAGACAAGAAATAGAATATGAGTCAACACCTTTTGCTTGCTTCACCTATAAAAAGTCTGGCCACTGGGCTAAGCACTGCCCCCTGAAGCCTCCTACAGAAAACAAAGATCAAGAGTCAAAGATATCAAAGAAATGGGAGTGGAGGAAAAAAGAAGGGGAAACCCAAAAACCCCTTGATGACTAGAACCCATGTTCTAACTCTGAGGAGAAGCAGGCTTCCCCTCAAATGGAGATGGAAGAAATAGAAGAACAGAAGGAAGCAGCACCTCAAAATGAGAAGAAAAAATCTCAGGAAAATTCTTATTCGATCAACTCTTCTGAGGAGACCCTTGATCTTTCAACTGATTCAGATCCTTAGCTGATCTCCAAGATTGAAGATAGTCTGGATTCTACCAAGGGGAGGGATTCCCAGTTAGGACAATAGGGGACTGATGAAGAACATAAAGCTTTAGGTCAAATCAATAGTGAAGCTTTGAATGGTAATCTTTTAGATTCTGATTCAAGGCAGGATCAACTCAAAGGATAGAATGACGACTCTGAAGTAGTTGAAGTAGAGAAAAATAAGAACCCCTGGATACAAGTTAAGAAAAAATCACCAGTAGGAAAAGGATTTGGCCCCTAGCCTAGAATGGAACACTATAAAGACAAGACTCCTTTATTAGGAAACAATAGTTCAAGGGTTTCATTAGGATGCTCAACATCTAAATCAAGAAAAAAGGGGGGACAAATCAAACATGGAGGTGTCTAGACAAGAGGTCAACAACAAAAGGTGGATACTAGAACCCCCAAAAGAGAAAGAGGAAGAGCATCTAAAAAAGAACAGAGGGAGCTAGAAGCAAAATAGAACATAGTGGATGGAAGACAACTCACCATAGATCAAGTCTGCTCCCCAAACCTTAAATGAAGATTCTATCTTGGAGCATTAGAAGCCTAAATAGTCCTCACAAACAATATGTAGTTGTAATACCCCAAAAATGGGCTATAGGTTCATTAACCTCCTACATCGACAAATCGAACGAAATCGACATCAAAGTCCTAATCTAAGGCACATCTAAACATCATCGAATCATAATTGATTATCTTAAATTCTGCATCGGGGAATATTCCTAGTAATATTCCTAATCATCATAATTATCTTTAATTTTATAATTATTTGGCAATAAATCACATTTATCCTAAAGTTTGATTAATTGAATATTTTCATATTTAATTAATTAGATTTAATATTTGCCACTTAATTGTGTAATTAAATTTAATTATATCTATTATTAATTGTATTATTTAATTTTGACAATAAATCTAATATCATATGAATAATTGATTAAATTCTTATTTAATTAATTAAAGCAAGTTGTCATTATTTAATAATATAGTTTTTAATAAAAGTTTGGTAAAATAGTTGATTAACCCATAAATCAATTGTTTTATTTTTAAAAATCAGTTAAGTTGGAAAAAAATCACTTTATTATTAAATTAATTCATAAATAAAACATGCACAATCATAAAAGTAGACAACTGTCAATTATCAATTAAAGCTAAACTCTATTTTGAGTTAAAGCTTAGCTTTTGCATGTTTTTGTGACTTAATTATCTGTTATTATCAGATAACTCAAAAATCAAGCCGAGTTATTTGAGTGATTTATGGCTTTTATCCATGCACCTCCAAAACCCTGGATTTCTATAAATTAAGGCTTCAGCTCTTCATAATTCATCTCATATTTTGCACAATCACGCTGGAGAATTGGAATTGAAGAATCAAAGCTCTTGCAAATCGACATCTTTGTGAGATCAATCTTATTTTTGCATTCATAGCATATCAATTTCATATTAGCATAGATTCATATCAGTTTTTATCATTCTTATTGCATAGAAAATATAAAAAATATAGATCAATTGCATTCAAATCCTTCGTTTAGGTGTCATCTAGGTCACTGATCTCGATTACAATCTGAGAACATTAATCTCGCACCTATTAGAAGGCAGTAAATCGCTTGGTTAGATAGCTTTCAATTTTGCACGATTTTGATTATCACTAACCTCTAATGTTTTACTGAAGTGTTGTGTCTACAGATCAGGTACAATTTTCACACACACAGCAGTTAGGAACTTAGTTAGAGATTCTAATCCTGACATTTTTCTTATTCAAGAAACTCAAATGGTTAAAGACAAGATAGCTAAAATCACTTTGCTTAAGCATGGAGAGAAGTTTGGTAGTGATTCGGAGGGAGCTTCTGGTGGCTTGGCCATTTACTGGAACTCTAAGTGTTTTTACTGCAACCTACTGAGAGAGGATAAGAACTTCCTAGCAGTCAAAGTAAGCATCATTAAGGATAACTTTTCATGGACTCTAATTAATGTGTACACCCCTAATACTAAATCAGGTAGACTCAAACTTTTGAAAAGGACTCATGATCTTAGGAAAGATTACCCAAATGAGAATTGGATGATGATGGGAGATTTCAATACTCCTCTGAAAGAAGTGGAAAAAAGAGGAGGAAACAATACCCAAGTGGAAAGAAGGGTTGACTTAATAGAATTTATTAGTAATGAAATCTTTTTGGATGTTGATCTTGAAGGTATTGATTATACATGGACTAACAGGAGAGTGGGTGTTGAACTTATCCAGGTTAAGCTTGATAGGGTCCTCCTTTCTCATGACTAGTTTGCTAAGTTTTCTTGCACCCTCTCTTCTCTCAACTGTATTGGCTTGGATCACTAGCCCATTTCCTTTCTTGCTAATCCCTTCAGTGGGAAAGGAAATTCCCCTTTTAGATTTTAAAAAATGTGGCTGGCTCACCCAGATATTGAAAACAGAATCAAGGATTGGTGGAATATTAAAGTGGAAGGAAAAGCAATGTACCAAGTGGCTAAAAAAATGGCAAATGTTAAAGAAAAAGTAAGACAATGGAATAAGGATGTCTTTGGTGATATCTTCCAAACCAAAATCAAGATTCAAATTGACTTAAAAGAAATTCAAGATAAGATTCAAAGTACAGGATTGACTGAAGAAATGAGAAAAGAGGAAAATCAAGTTCTTGTAGACTATCACAATATTATAACGAAAGAGGAGACCTACTAGAGAAAGAGATCTAGATCCCTTTGGCTGAAAGCAGGAGACAAAAACATTAGATTTTTTCACCTTACAGCAATGAAGCATAAAGCTATGAACATAATTAATTCTCTTGTTACTACCAAGGGTACTTTAGCTAAAGAGGAGGAAATAAGGGAAGAAATGATGGGCTATTTTTCTTCTCTTCTCTCCAAAGAGCAAACTCTAAATCAAGAGAATCAAAACTCTTTCCTGAGATCCATTCCCTCACTGTTAGACTCTAAGGATAACAAATTTCTTAAATCTATTCCTAAGGACGAAGAAATTAAAAGGGTAGTTCACTCATTTGAAGGAGAAAAATCTCTTGGTCCAAATGGTTTCCAAATATTTTTCTTTCAATCTTTCTGGAGAATCATAGGGAAAGATGTGTGTAGTGCTGTGAAAGAGTTCTTTGGATCTAAATATATTCTTAAAGAACTTAACTCTACTTTTATAGCTCTTATTTCGAAAAGACCGGGAGCTAATGCTGCTGACTACTTCAAGCCTATCAGTCTTTGTAACTCCTTGTATAAGATTATGTCAAAGGTCCTCACTACCAGGCTTTTAAAGCTTCTCCCTCCCCTTATCTCTCCTCAACAGAATGGCTTTGTTCTAGGGAGACAAATTCTGGATTCTATTATGGTTGTACATGAGAATATCCACTCATTGGAGAAATTAAGGAAACAGGGCTTCCTGATGAAGCTTGATTTGTCCAAAGCCTATGATAGAGTGGACTGGGAGATGCTTTCCAAAATTTTTCATGCTTTTGGCTTTGAACAGGGAGTAATCAAACTAATTATGCAATTGGTTACTACGGTTTCCTCCTCTGTGATTGTGAATGGTGGCTCCTCTCCCTTCTTCAGACCTTCTAGGGGGTTAAGAAAAGGAGACCCCATCTCCCCTATCCTTTTCGCCATCATGGCTGAAAGTCTTGGGAGATTCATTAATAACCTGGTTATTCAAGGGTAGATCTCAGGCCTTCAACCTTCTTCTGCAGGGATAAAGTGTTCTCACAAACAATTTGTTGATGATACGATTCTTATGGGATAATCTACTGTCAAAGAGGCGAGGAATCTAAAAAACGCCCTCAATGTTAACTCTAATGCTACAAGTCATTAACTTATAAACTGGGAGAAAAGTTTCCTGTATTTTTTTAACACACCTGAAGATAGAATGAATATAATTTCTTCCATTCTTGGGTGCAAGATAGGGAGGCTTCCTGCCCCATACTTAGGCTTGCCGCTATGTTTGAAACCAGAGGCCAATTTCTGGAATGAAATTCTTGATAGATTTCATAACAAGCTGGCTGGTTGGAAAGGGGTGACTCTTAGCCAAGATGGAAAAGTTCAACTGCTGAAGGCTACTCTTCAAAACCTTCTAGTTTATGCTCTAAGTCTGTTCAAAATTCCTCTAAAGTATGTTGACCTAATAGAAAAAATTAAAAAAAAGGTTCCTTTGGACTGGAGTTGAAGATAAAAAGAGACTTAGGTTGGTGGCCTAGGAGAAGGTTTGTAAACCTAAGAAGCTGGGGGGGCTAGGCATAAAAAACATAACTAATAAAAATAAAGCTTTATTAACTAAACAATGCTGGAGGATATTTGAAGATGAAAAGAATGGAATAAAATAATTAAAAGCAAATACCATCTCACTTCTCTTGAAGGTATTCTACAATCTCAAAATGAAACCCAGGGATCATTTGTTTGGAACAGTATTAGCAAGGGTAAGAACCTAATCAGTAAAGGAGCTAGATGGAAGCTGGGAAATGGTAGGAAGATTCAATTCTGGAATGACAAATGGCTATCAGAAAAGCCTCTTATAGAGAATGAGGAGTGGCAAATTGCAATCCAGGAATGTAAAGAGACCATTGGGGAATACATGAGTGACTACTGGATTAATGAAGAATGGATTGACCTGGGATTGAGGGATATCAGATTTAAAGAGGTGAATAAACAACTTAACAACTAGTTTATGAGAGAAAATGTGCCTGATGAACTGATATGGGGCCGTGCTATCTCTGGCAAGTTCTCGGTTGCCTCTACCTCGGCTCTTCTCATCCCTCTTGAGGATCAACCTTTCTGCGCTTAGGTATGGAATAAAGATCTTATCCCTAAAATTAACATATTTTTTTGGTTGTTTGTTCAGAACAAAATCCTCACAATGGACAACCTCATAAGAAGAGGGTTCCAAATGCCTAATAGATGCATCCTGTGCTGTAAAGAAGCGGAGACCTGTAATCACTTAATGATCCATTGCTCCTTTGCTAGAGAGGTTTGGGACTCAATCATTATGTCTCTAAACTTGAAGTGGGTTAAACCTCAAAACATCCAAGACTTTGTTTAGAAATGGAAGAGCTCTACTCATGACAAAAATGCTAAGGAAATTTGGAAAATTGTTATCCCTCACTTTACCTGGCAAATATGGAAGGAGAGGAACAACAAAATTTCTAGAGATAAAAAAGCACCTTCCCTTTTGGTTGCTAACTTTGTTACCAGAAGCCTTATGGAGAATTATAGAAGTATTGGTAAGAAGGATACTAACTCTTGGAATCCCAATCTTAAGAAGGACTGTACTATTTCCTGGGAGAACCTGAAGAGCATAACTTATCTGAATCCTAGAGATAGTGTTATGTGGACTACTCCTCCCTTGGGATGGTTAAAAGGGAACTTTGATGGTTCAGCTAGAGGAAACCCTATAAGGGTTAGATGGGGAGGCCTCATAAGAGACTGGGCTAGTAATTGGCTAGGAGCTATTGTTGTTCCGTTGGGGGATTCAAACTAACCACGTGGTGAAAGCTGAGGCGGCATTTTATGTGGTGAAGATGGCTAAAGATATGGGATGTTCGAAATTATGGCTGGAAGGTGACTCCCTCAACATAATAAATTGTATCAAAGGGAATTCAATGAGCTCTTGGAATATAGCTCATATAATAGACAAAATTAAAATGATAATCAACTTATTTGAGGAATGTCACAACACCCATATATACCATAAAGGCAATAAGTCGACGGACAGGTTGGCAAATGAAGGAACCTAGAGTGACGTCATTAAAATGTGGAGAGGGGAAGAAAATCTAAATGCCGAGATCATAAGTCTAATCACTTATGATAAAATTAATCACAAGGAAGGGAAAATCACTTAAATTTATGATGACAAGGATGAAACAATTATCGAGGAGGGATACATGTAAGGCGAAGTGTTGGATCATTATTTCGATTTTAATGAAACATGAATTCTGGGTTATTTTAAGTAATTAGAAAAGTAATAGAAAGAAAAGCTGTGAGATGAATATTATTGGTAAGTAGCCAAGCCAAAATAGAAGCAGAAAGAAAAAAATGGGAGGAGGTCTGAGGAGAGAGGAGCCCTTCGACTATGAGAAATGGAGACAAGAGAAGAAATTCTGGAAGAAGCTAAGAAAAAGAGGGGTCACTTAGTATATGGAAAAGCTTCACGGCTACGATAAACATGTAACTACCTTGTTTGTTGATGGCTGGGTTAATGGAAAAGTCAATTTATGGGGCAAATCTTTCCCCTTACTCTTACCCTTATGGCCGAAATCACTAGTTTACCCCTAGAAGGTATACATTTCTATAAAGGCAACAAGCGGTTAGGAATTGAAGCTTTTAAGCTCTTCCCTAAAATTGTTGATGAAGAAGCTCTCATGACAAAAGGAAATGGAGATTATGTGGATATTACAAAAATTTAGGATTTTTGGGCTAAAATGCTGAAGGTAATGATTGAGTTCTTTACGCTCGATGGGTGCTACTCCAAAATCTACAACTTGCATTTTGTTCTGGCTAATCACTTTAGGTACAATAAGAAGATTTCATTTCCGTATTTTCTTTTGAGCTCTCTGAACAGTAGCATAACAAAGCACAAGAAGAAAGCGAGTAATCCTATGTTGCATGAGGGTTTGATTCTCCTCATTGCTAACTATGCAAGGGATATTATCCCGGAGCCAATCCTGAAAAGGGTCACTGGCAAAAGAAAGGAGATCAAAGAGGTCGATAGAATGGTTGAAAACTACAAGAAGAGGAAGAGAAACAAGAAAAAAATCTCTGGCAGTAGTGATGAAGCTGGTAGTAAAAGTGATAAGGAGAAAGAAAAGGACAACGAAGATGATGCTGATGAAAATAGCCCTCTTTCTCGGGGAAAGGGAAGTGTCAAGGATGATAATGCAGAGGTGGATTCTGGTAATGAGGAGAGAGCCCAGGAAAAAAAGGACTGGAATCTTGAAGAGAAAGAGTGGGAAGAGGACATGAACGACATTATGGAAGATGATAAGGAGGAAGAAGAAGGAGGTAAAGAAGAGACATATAAAGAGGAAGAAAAAGAAGGAGCTGAAGAGGAAGACGAAGCTACCCAAGACTTCCCTACTCCAGTGAAAACTTTAGTGGCAATTATTCACCATTTGGTGAATGTCGCTTGTTGCTGACCCTTGATTTGGCGAATATATTGGCCATATGGGCATGATCATATCACCCTGCATTTATGAAAATTGGGTCCAATGCCCGAGATCATCGCCAATTGGTTTATGAAAATTGGGTCCAATGCCCGAGATCATCGCCAATAACATAATTTTTGGGCACAATATTTTTTTAACATTTGCCTATAATTTCAAAGCGGCCCCAAATGGACGACCTATATTCGCCAATAGTTATATATATATTTTTTTAGGCGGACCCAACTTTGCCGGCCATTTTACGGATGCGTGTCTCAAATCGATTGATTTTTGCCAACTTTATTAATATTACCATGGTATTGGATGACCCATAATCGTGTAGGATATAACACAAGATGTGTTATAATTACACAGGCTTCACCAAATATTTGGACACCGACCTAATACCTCCCACCCAATTTGCCAATAAAGATTAGTATAAATACATTCATACATTAATGTTATTGTACACAATTTGGATTGGTTCAATTTGATCGATAGCGAAGTTCAGACTATTGAGTTTTGACTACTTTGGCGAGTTGCGACTGCAATTGAATTTGAGGCAAAGGTAAGTGATTATTATTTTGCGACTATGTAAACATTGTATATTATAGTTCTATTGTCATTTGTCACTTCTTCAACAAGTAAATATTTTTTTTACATTTTTTTTTCAGTGGTAGGGTGGTAGCTTTTATTTCATTGAAGAATCGAGATGTCGAACAAGAATAAGGGTAAGGCTCCAACATATGGGGAAAGCCAAGAGAGGCCAACAAAATGCAGAACCTTATCATCGTACTTTGGTCATGGTGTTGGAAATGTTTCTGGCCAAAATCGGGAAGCTACTTCATCACAAGAAGATTTTCAAGATTCACAACTTGAGGCTGAACCTACGGGACATATTGAAGAAGTCAGCGAACCTGATATCCAGAGTAGCTATAATGATATAATCGACTTGGATGAGACTGGAAATGTCAAAGAAGATGATGGTGCAGGGAAAAAAAAAAATACAAATCAAAGAATGATAGAATGTGGGATCTGTCGAGGAATTTTCAAATAGAATGGGTGTCAAGTCATCTCACGAGGATGTTGGGCTTTAGATTTAATGTCAAAAATTTAAGCGCTTAAAGCTTGCTTAGACAAAAAAAATGTTGGCTCCTACCATGAGCAACAAAACAATCAAATTAAAAAACAAAACAAATTTTGGATCACATAAACCCTCCCTACAATTACCCACTTCCAAATCATACATCAAATGGAAACACAAATTTTGTTGCCTCTTTTTACAACTCACAAATCCTAAATTATAAACTAGCCTTAACTATATTCTTCAATGTTGGAACAATAAATTTTGCATTAGAAATGACTAGTTCATCAAAAAGAATTTATATTGAGCAACCCATTCATGCAACTACCCACTACCAATTTGAAGCTACCAAAATCCTTGTTTGAGAAATGAATTGGACAATCTCATATTTTTTCCAAGTTGATTTGGTTGGTTTGATTGTGAGTGTGTATTGAAATATTTAAAAAACTTAGATTTATAGATTGTTATATTCTAAATATTTAGAAAAACTTAGATTTTTTTAATTTTAAACTTAAACTCCCTATATATTCTAAATAGCGGTTAAGGAGGCGGCTTTCTCCATAAAGATTTACCGTCAACTTTGGACGCTGGGCTTCATATTTACCGCTTCAGATTTTTTTAGCTTTTTCACTTGCAGGGTTTTTTTTAAGTTTTTTGATTTTTTAGCTTTACTTTTGCAGAAGCTTTTTGAGTTTTTTTTAAGCTTTTTCACTTGCAGAGTTTTTTAAGCTTTTTCATTTCTTAGCTTTTATTTTTTAGCTTTTTCATCATAACTCTTCAGTGCTTCACTATATAATATGTTGGTGTCTTTAGTTTTTCCGTATGCATCGTTTGATTGAACTCGTACAACAGTTGTGGTTTTTGTGTTGGAAAATTCATCTTGGATGGAGGGTTTTTGTGTGCTTCTGAACAAACAACAGACAGAGGGTTTTGAAAAGCAGAGAAAGGATAGAGGGCTTGCTTTGGGAGCTCCTCGTACTCTCCCATCCTTCCACCATGAAATCCTGGCAGGCAGTATAAATCTTGCCCATACAATCGTATGGTTTGGTGTATCTTTAAAAGTTTACAGAACTACAATAGAGATTCCATTATAGACTATTGCTGCCAGTTTAGGGTCCATCAGTAAATGTTTGTGTATTTAGCTTCTGTTTAATCCCCTCTTTCAATGTAATCCCATCACACTGTGTTTAGCTTTGAACTGTTAGCGCCTTGTGGTTCTGGATATCTATTTTGACGTTAATTTTGTTTATTTGTTTTTAATACGTCCGAGGCCAAGTTTAATGCCAAAGAGAAAGAAAATCTGTTAGGCCAAGTTTAATGCCTATTGGGGTCATAGAAAACCAGGCAATTTACAGAGTATTTGAGCTGTCAAATTTGTGCCATTTCTAGATTATGTAAAGCCAGTTGGCAGAAACTACAAACTTCCTTGCAAGCATGTATGAGATTTCAGTTGACTTGGCTCTGGACATTCAATGCAGGTCTGGCTACAGGGTTTGGCTCTGCATACAAAACTTCAGGATCCACAATGCATATCTCAAAGGTAACATTTCCATTTTGTTTTAGTAAACTTTAGTATTTCAGAATCTGAACAGTGTTACTTGATATAGGAGAGGTTTCTAGGTGAAATTCTCTACTTTTGTTTAGTAAACCACACTATGGTTCACCGTCTATGAGCTATACCAAGGTTTATTGAGTTTCTCCACTGGCTTCATCAGCTGTTCTATTTTCCCCCTGTTTTTGTGAAGTTTTTCTGTTAACCTCTCTTTTTAGCCAATGGATTTGGTGTTGAATCCATTATCTATTGGGTTGTAAGATTGATGCATCAGTGGTGCTATGCAAAAGTGTGATGGCTTCATCCTGGCAAGAGATTATTCAAGAGAAGTCCTATATTTCCTTTCAAAGATGCCGTCACAAAGGTAATTTTTAATTTCAAAGATAATAACATGCAGAATCTAATTATAATTTTCTTTTATATTAAGTATAAAGAAAATCAAAATTTATTATAAAATTTTAATGTACATATTATATGAATGTTTGGAATGCTTGGTTTACTTAATGAAACTGACAGAGGAAGGAGATTGATTGATATCATCTAATATTGATTCAGAAACATGAGTGCTATTACCCCATTTCTCAGCTGGTGATAAAATAGTTGATGCTAGTTTCGATTACTAACATTTCTATTGTTCTGTGGATGATTTACTTTTTATTAAAAGCCTGCAGAACCTTAGATGGAATATAATTATGATTAGATTACTTTTCATTACAAGCCTAACATTCCCAGCTATTTATTAGATTCATTTGTCTTTTAGTTTTCTGACTTCAAGACACTGTTATGCTAAACAATTGTTTTTGATGATTTAAGTTTGAGGGCATGGGCAGAGTAAAAATATCTGTATTCAAAATAGAGCCTTTACGTTATACTACAAGATACAATAGTATGACAATGATTTTTGCTTGCATCAAATCTGACATATAGGCTTTTTTGAATTTGCAAACTACACTGTATAGTGTTTTTTGCTGGATGTATTTCTTCTGTGGTTATTCACTTTTTGCATCCATTTGTTTCCTTCTTTTATTGAGTTTTTTGTTGTCACTTGGCCTGGTCAGTTTCTTGTCAATTAAGATCCTTAGAACATAGTTGCATGGTTACTTAATGCTAAAGTCTCTCTCCCTCGCAAAAACATAATAACTTAATAAGCACCTTTTCTGCACTCATGTTGACCATAATGATGAATTCTTATATATGTTAACTAATTTTTAAATTAGTTGATTCAGAATTAACCTGACTGATATTTTTAAGAAAATGATTCTTTACTTAAAGTTGTTTGTATAGACAGGTCATTCAGTACAACTTTGGGGTTCACATATAACTCCAGTAAATGAGTAAGGAAACCCTTTTTGATTTTAGAAATGATCCAATTATTGGAAGCACAATTGATAAGTTCCCAAAGATATGATCATAATCATACCCTCTATTATTGTGGTGAGACAAAGGATGGTCAAAATTAATGATCCAGGATGGTTTATGGTTTGAAGTGTGCAGTTCTACACAGATAAATTTGTCAATACTATTATTGGTAAGGAGGTATTATTTACAATAAGCATGCAGGATTGTCCTTGGAAACTAAAGGCTTTCCTAATGCAGTTTAACTTTCTATTTACAAGCATTCTATGTTATTTAAGTTTTGAGCTCTCACTCAGCATCTAGGGAACTAAATTTTTTTTTTTAAAAAAAAACGCACAACTCAATAATTATTCTTGTCATTGAAAACTATTGGATGCTGATAATGTCTAGATCTGGTTCAAGCATCTGACGTGCCAGAGGTAATTGGCATTTTCTGGTACTATTGCTTACTATAGTCATATCTTTGCCACTTTTGCAAAGTGATGCTGGAGTATTTGAATAGTTATTGCAAGTCAATGCTTCAATTTTGATATTACAGTTCCAGTTTGAATTCAAGTATTTGAATAGTTATTGCAAGTCAATGCTTCAATATCAGCTAATTTGTAAATTGATATGTAAATAAATTTATTATTTAATATAATTTTTTTATTTCTGAGGGGTTGAATTTGCCCTCTCCTTCGGTTGGAGAGAATGGTCATTGGTCATGATCATTCTTTTTAAAAATTATTATAGTATTATTAGTGAGTTATTAGTGAGTTGTGATTGAACAAATTTTATTTACTTTATTTTGTTTTCAGAATCCATTTAATGATTTATTCATTAATAGTGGAGTTCACTTACTTTTGATTCATTTTGACATTCACTTTATATGTCTATATGATTCATTATTTGTTTGAAGTCTTCACTAATTCTGAAATGTATTTTGTAGTGTCTTTTGGCATTCATTAGTTCTGAAATGTATTATTGTTTATTGTTTATAGAAGCATGGGTTTGAATTTTGGTGTTGACTTTCACATGATCAATTTTTAGATTTACAAACTTTGTGCGGGTTTGAATTTTGGTGTTGATTTTCATATGATCAATTTTTAGATTTACAAACTTTGTGTGGGTTTGAATTTTGGCATTGACTTTCATATGATCAAGTTTTAGATTTACATACTTTGTGTGGGTTATATGTGTACAAACATATTTTTCAATTTCCCTTTATTATGTAAGCAATGAAATAATAAATAAGAAACTAATGAAATGAAAACATTTTATTGGAAGCCACATTGTTTGAAGCATATCTTTCGTTGTTCATAATGATAGGTTTTTGGTTTACGTGACCCAACATGGCTAATGCTTGTCAAAAAGCATTTATAACTATTCGTGGAGGTGATTTTGGACTCTTATTAGGAATCTTAGGTTTTTATTGGGTAACAGGTAGTTTTGAATTTCAATATTTGTCTGAAAAATTCAACGAATTGACTCTCGTTGATGGGGTTGGTTCATTTTTTCTTACTTTGTGTGCTTTTCTCTTATTTTTAGGTCCAGTAGCCAAATCTGCACAATTTCCACTTCATGTATGGTTACTTGATGCTATGGAAGAGCCTACTCCTATTTCAGCTCTTATACATGCTACTACTATGGTAGCTACATGAATTTTTCTTATAGCTCGATTATTTCCTCTTTTTAAAGCTCTACCTTCAATAATGTATCTTATCTCTTGGGTAGGTGGAATAACATCTCTATTGGGAGCTACTATGGCTCTCACTCAAAAAGATCTTAAAAAAGGCTTGGCTTACTCTACTATATCTCAATTAGGTTACATGATGTTAGCTCTAGGGATAGATTCCTATCGAATCGCTCTGTTCCATTTGATTACACATGCTTATTCCAAGACATTATTGTTCCTACAATCCGGATCAGTCATCCATTCCATGGAACCCATTGTTGGGCATTGCCCCAATAAAAGTCAGAATATGGCTCTTATGGGTGGTTTGAGGAAATATATGCCAATTAAGGGAATCGCTTTTCTTTTAGGGACACTCTCTTTCTAGTATTCCACCTTTTTCTTGTTTTTGGTCTAACGACCAAATTCTTAGTGATAGTAAGTTACATTCTCCCATTTTGGGGAGAATAACTTGGTTCACATTGGGATTAACTGCCTTTTACATGTTTCATATGTATTTACTTACTTTTGATGGGTACTTCTGCATTAATTTAGTTAATTCATATAACAACTATATTACATTATATTCAACTTCTATGTGGGGAGAGGAGGAATCTAGGATATCAAATAGAACAAGAGAAGATTCTATGTTGAATCAAATTATAAGAAGCAATAATTCCTTTTCCAAAGAAACATATTTCAAATTTCCAATAAGATGAAAGGATTGTACAAAAAGAATAGAGGTTTGGTAGTCACTTATCCTTTCTTCTATAAAGGATCTTTTTCATATTCGAAAGAATTGGGCAAGACAATGCTATTTCCTTTAGTTGTATTGGGATTATTTACTTTGTTTGTTGGATCGATAGTCCCTGAATTCTTTTTTTCGAAGCAAAATGAGTTATGACATATTATCTCAATGGTTTGCTTCATCGATGACTCCTTTGGATAAGAAATATTTGGAGAATTGGTCCAAATTTTTCATAGACTCAATCCCCTCAGTTGGTATAGCATTTATCGGTATATCGATTGCCTCCATTCTACATAGAGCTATTTATTTCTTATCAAAGGATGTATATCATAAAACAAATCCTAATATGATGATTATTATGGACCAATCGATTAATATTATATATAATTGGTCTTTTTATCGGGCTTATACAAACATATATTATGACATAATCTTGATTGAAGGTATACGAGGATTAGCTGAAACAAGTCATTCATTTGATCAATGGGCAATTGATGGAATCCCAAATGGAGTAGGTTTTTTAGGTCTTTTTTTAGGAGAGGAAATGAGATGCTTAGGAGGGGGACATATATCTTCCTATATATTTTTGTTCTTTATTTTGTATACTATATCTATATTAATATATTACTATTTATTTTCATTATGAAATAATGAAAATTTTCACCATAGAAAACTAGATTGTATATCAAATTGTGCTCTTTGTCAGCATTGATGTTTATAATATCATCCTATTTCAATATTGTTTCCTAAATTTCTTTTTAAGATAATATTGTTAATTATTATTAATTCATTTATTTTATTTCATCAACTCGTTTACATAGAACAAATAGATATAGAGATAAAAAAATTGAAAGATTATGGAAAAATTGATTGAAATGCTTTCTTAAAAAGGAAAGACAAATAGGTGAATCATTCATCAGATGAAGGTATGATCGATCGTTGATATGAGGTCCATTTTCATACTTTACCACTTTTCAATAATTCATTGAAAATAGCAGATCAAATAAGATTTCACACATCCTATCTACTAGCCCATGATTCAAAGGTTATACAGTTTGCATAAGGTAGAAATATGAAAGAGCAAGGACCTTCCCTTGATCGAAATCAATTCGAGAGAATTGATGAAAATATTTTCAGAAAAACTACTAGTAACAAATTACCTTAGCTCACTCATAATTTGAAATAAATGAGCGAGTTAGCCCTGGGTTTTAGATTATTCCCAATCTACACATGGATGTTGGTAACATTGCCAAGATAAAATTATCAATGAAATGAAAATGAATTGTTGAAAAAAGAATGTGTCGAAGCGAAGAGACGTTTACTCCAATTCAGCTCTAGAAATTGGGTAATTTTTTTCGCTCTTTTTATGGTTTGATCCACAATATCTTATTCATAATCTGGAACAAAACCAAGTGCTGAAAAGAACTCTCCTCAAATAGGATTTGAATCTACAACTAATCGATTAACAACTGACCGTTCTACCACTGAGCTACTAAGGAATAAGGAAGGTATGAAGTCTCTCTCTATATATTATATGTCACTTATTTGAAACAACCTATAACAAGTGGTAGATATAATAGCACTTGAAATTGTAATTCATGAATAGATAACCCTAATTTGAATAAGCAAGTGTCTTAATGAGTAAGTGGTTCTTACCAATTTACGTCATGCAAGCCTGGCACCGATGAAAAATAGTTATAGAAGGTCATACACAAATAATTGTCATATATAATGCAATCTTCAATATATGAAAAACAATAGTATAGGCCACATACCCTTATAGTACTTTAGTTCCAAAGTGTAACTACAAATTTAGCTATTGGTATTCACATTTCTCTGACTAGTTCGAGAACAGTCATAGTAATTTGACTATTTTAGTCTCTAGAATTACTAGAGATACTCATAGTCTCTCTCTAGTGAACTGTTGTGGGTGAGGAGAGATTTGAACCCCAACATCATGGTTCATAGCCATGTGCTCTAATCCTCTGAGTTATAGGCCCTGTCTCCACCAGCTAACAATAAGTAACTTTTTATTATTCTGGCATCGAGCTATTTTTCCACAGGGCTTCCCTTGTAGTATCTTCACCACAATAAAGTTTAACCACCAAGTTTATGATGGATTGGTGTGGTTCCCCTACACCTGACACACCAAAATTTCAATTTATAAATGAAGAAGGTCATAAGATATTGATTGATACTCTTCAAGCTCTTTGCTTGGTAGGGGCTCCTTTTTGGGGGCCTGTCAAGCAGAGAGCTCAGAATGATACAAATGCAGCTATATGCAATAAACAATTCTTGGATTCTTAGGAGTCGGAAAGAATTGATTCCCTTTATTCATCATTTTTTATTCTTTATCATATATGTAGTAAAATGTTATATCAAAACATACTTTGTGTACCCAATTAGATCAATCGGGTCATGTAGTAACAAGGTTCAAATATTTTGATCTTTTAGTATGCCTCAACTACATCCATCACTGCACTTCCACTTGACACCTATCACCTAATGACTTGTCTCATCGTGACCTGAGAGAGCACTCATCTTGAGGTGGGCATCTTACTTATAGGCATTTAGCAATTATTCACTCCACACTTGGCTACCCAGTGTCTACCGAGGGCACGATAACTGGTACACTAGATGTGCGTCCTTCCCGGTCCTCTCGTACTAAGAAAAAGTTTGCTCAATGCTCTAACACCTGCACTGGATATGAACTGAACTGTCTCATAATGTTCTGAACCCAGCTCACGTACCACTTTAATGGGAAAATAGTCCAACCCTTGGAACATACTACCACCCCACGTGGCGAAGAGCCGACATTGAGGTGCCAAACCTTCCCATTGATGTGAACTCTTAGGGAAGATCATCTTGTTATGCCTAGAGTAACTTTTATCTGTTGAGCAATGGCCCTTCCACTCAACACTGTTAGATCACTAAGGCTGACTTTCATCCCTGTTCGACAGGTTAGTCTTGCAGTCAAACTCTCTGAACTGCCTTTACACTCGAGGACCGATTTTTGGCTGACCCAAGGAAACCTTTTCATGCCTCAGTTACCTTTTCGGAGGTCTACAACCCATAGAAATTGTCTACCTGAGATTGTCCCTTGGACAGTAGGTTTAGTCGCAAGGTTAGACTTCTGGCTAATTAGCTTTAAAAAATATACTCCACATTGCACAGAAGGTTAAGTTCAAACTCAAAAACACAAACACCACATAAATTAAATTTCAACACATGCTCATAATTTAAATTAATAAGCACATATATGCATAAATTAAATGTCATTCAAAGTTCACATATTGAAAAACTTAATTCGAGAGAAAATAAATACTAGTTAAAACATCTCAAAATATGTAAACACACACAAAGTGAAGGTTGAAGTTATAAAACATGGTAAAGTGCAAACATACCAAGTCCATTCAAACATGATTCATTAAAACCCAAACTAAATGCCAAATTTATTTCAAACACACTCAACACAAAGCACATGCCAAGTTCAGTCTCACCCCACATAAACTTTTAAATTTACACATCCATATGCACACAATGAATGTACATGCATGTTTGCATTCATCAATGCAAAGAACATTATTGAAGCTTTTTTTAACACATGTCATAGAAAGTTTGTGCAAATCAAAGTTCTTTCACACATTCTAGAAAAGAAGACAAAAAAATGAATACCAAAATACACAAAATAAATTAAAGACAAAACATGTGCACAAACTTATTTCAAACACACTGAACACAAAGTCTAAAGTAAACTTCTAAATTTACACATCCAAATGCACACAATGAATGTATGATGTAGCACAACACTCTTTGTTAACAATAAATTCAATCACAAGACAAATAACACAGATTTGAAACCTTCAATATTTTCTCATTCATCACCGACTGCCTCTACAATTCGCTGCCAACTCTTAAGTAACCAAAAAAAACTAGAAAATCAAGAAATCTAAAAATTACCCTTTTTGGTAGTTTTTTCCATAGTTGTTTTTTGCCATTTTTGGTAATTTTCGAAACAACATCTAAAAAGATGATTTTTTCCCTAAACATGCCCTCGACTAAGTTAGAATGAATTACCAACTAATATCCAAGATTTAGAAACATGAACTCAGATTTATTACAAAATAGAACTTTCTAAAAACTAGAGAAAAAACACTAAAAGTTGATTTCAGAGCCCTAGATGAAAATTTCAACTCCCAAAAATGTCCTAAAATGGACCCCAATTGATCTGAGATCATTGGCAAAACAAATGCCACCTCCTGAGGCACGCACCCAAAATTTTTTAGCAAAAACGCAGACCTGAGTCAAAAGTTATGACCTCCGGAAGTTTCTAGATTAGTTTATGACCTACAGAAGGTCCTGCATCATTCTCCCCTTGTTTAAAGGAACGCAACTCTTGCAAGTGGTTGTCTATGAACTGCTACAACTTTGTGGGGTCCAACTTCATCATGTCCCATTTTGAGATCTAGGTGCTATCTGTTGTTGGTAATCCCTCCCACTGAATCAAGTACCTATTGTAATGACCATTCCGGGTGACTGTAGACTGTTTGTCCAGAATGTGGGCAATCTTTTCCTCCTTTTTACTTGGAAGGTGGTGATGCCAATCCACCTCATCTGTACTGTCTAGCTCAGATAGTTCTCCATGGAATGCATATAAATTAGAAACATTAAAGACATGAGAAATATCCAGATCATCTAGTGGATGAACCTCATAAGCATTATCATTTATCTTCTTCAAAATTTGGCAAGGAGCTATCTTTTTGTATTTTAGCTTATGATATGTCCCAGTGGGAAATTGCTCATGCCTCAAGTACACCATCACCAAATCACCTACATTAAATACCTGTCTCCTTCTACTGACATCTGTAGTAGCCTTATATCACTAATTGCTATCATGTAATTTATTCCTCACATCTTGTTGAAGTTGTTGAAGGTGTTTAGCAAATGCTTCCCCATCATCGCTAATTCTATCTTGCATCGGGAGTTGTACAAGGTCCAAAACACCCTGAGGATTCTTACCATATACGATCTGAAAAGGATATTTTCTAGTTGATCTGTTAATAAAACTATTGTAAGAAAACTCTGCTTGAGGCAATGCCAAGTCCCACTGCTTGGGCTTTTAACCAACAATACACCGTAACAGGTTTCCCAAACTCCGATTGACTACCTCAGTTTTCCCATCAGTTTGGGGATGATAGGCACTGCTAAATTGTAACTGTGTTCCCATCTTCTTCCATAAGGTCCTCCAGAAATGACTCAAAAACTTAGTATCCCTATCAGAAGTGATAGTCTTTGGAATGCCACGGAGTCTAACAACTTCAGAGAAAAATAAGTTGGCTATCCTTGTGGTGTCATTAGTTTTTTTACAAGCAATAAAATGAGCCATTTTAGAGAATCTATCAACAACTAAAAAGATAGAATATGTACCTTGTTGGGTGTGGGGAAGCCCCAATACAAAATCCATACTCACATCTATCCATGGCTTGATGGGTACAGGTAGAGGTGTATACAACCTTGTGTTTTGGGAGTGACCCTTAGCCACTTGACAGATTCTACACCTTGCCACATACTTAGTAATGTAACTTTTCAATTTTGGCCAGTAGTATTTGTCTTCAACCAAGGCTATTGTCTTGTCCTTCCCAAAGTGACCAGCCAAACCACCACTATGAAATTCCCTGATAATATTTTCCCTCATGGAACCAGCTGGTATACAAAGTTGTTTCCCTTTAAAGAGGTAACCATCTTGCATAAAGTATTCTCCTCTCATGTGATCTAAAAGATTAGTTCCTGGTTCTTTAATCTTCTCTATAATTTCCCAAAAATCATCATCAGCCTCATACAAAACTTTAATAGCATTAAAACCAATGACCTCTGTTTCCATTGTAGTTATGAGTGTAACACACCGACTTAGGGCATCAACAACCTGATTCTGCTTTCCAGACTTATGCTTCAAAACAAAATTATACCCTTGCAAGAAAGACACCCATTTAGCATGCCCACTATTCAATTTCTTTTGTGTGTTCACATATTTTGGGGCCAAATGATCTGTAAATAGTACAAATTCTTGTGGGACCAGATAATGCCTCCAATGCCTTAAGGCTTGAACAATAGCATAAAATTCTAAATCATAGGTAGAATAGTTCTTCCTTGCATCATTTAACTTTTCACTGAAAAAGGCTATTGGTTTACCTGTCTGGCTAAGAACAACACCTATCCCAACATGGGAAGCATCACACTCTACTTCAAATAATTTATCAAAATTTGGAAGTGCCAATATAGGAGCTTCAGTTACCTTTTTCTTCAAGAATTGGAAACTCTGTTCAACATATATTGTCCATGTGAATTCCCTTCCTTTCGTACAATCTATGATGGGCACTACAATACTGCTAAAATTCCGAATGAACTTTCTATAGAAGGTTGCCAATCCATGAAAACTCCTTACCCCTATTATGTTGGATGGACTAGGCCATTCTAGTATTGCCTTGACCTTTTTTGGGTCAATCTGAACACCATCTTCACAAATGATGAACCCCAGAAAAGTCAAACTATTTTGCATGAATTTTCACTTCTTTAAATTTGCATAGAGCTTCTCTTTCCTTAGTACACTTAGGATGATCCTCAAGTGTATATGTATTTTTTTCTCCATCATGCATGATCTTCCTAGCATACTGCCATGGCCTTCCCAAAAAAATATGACAAGCATCCATAGGAATAACATCACACCATATCTCATCCTTATAGATTTTTCCTATAGTAAACCTAACCAAACATCTTTTATCAACAACAACCTCATTTCCTTTCTTAAACCATGCAATACGGTAAGGACGAGGATGTTTCTCACATTGCAGATTTAATTTCTCTACCATTTCCTTAGCTACCATATTCTCACAACTACCCCCATCAACAATAACTTGGCATACCATATCATTGCATGTCCTTTTAGTTTTGTGCATGCAAACTTCATCTTCTTTTCTTCTGTCATAGGCTTCCATTCAAAAAAATTTCCCATCTTGTTTAGCCAGTCTATTAATTCTTCTGGCTTAAGACTACCAGCGTAGTCTAAAACGTCAATCTTGATTGATTCACTCCTTCCTTCCAAAGCCCTGAGAACTCTATCTTGATAGCTCATTTCTTCCAGCCTCTCTCCTATATATTCTTCATTTTGGTCAACACCTCTTTGGTTTCCCTCTTCATCAGATTCATTTCCTCCTTGTATCCCTTGATTATCCATTCGCTCACTAAGTCGTTCAATTTGTCTCTGTATATCCAACATCAATCTTTGCATCGATGTTACACCTCCTCTTCCTCTCCCAACCATCTTCCTGCTATGATACCAAATGATGTAGCACAACACTCTCTATTAACAATAAATTCAATCACAAGACAAATAACACAGATTTGAAACCCTTAATATTTTCTCATTCATCACTGACTGCCTCTACAATTCGCTACCAACTTTTAAGTAACCGAAAAAACTAGAAAATCAAGAAATCCAAAAATTATCCTTTTTGGTAGTTTTTTCCATAGTTATTTTTTGCCATTTTTGGTAATTTTTGAAACAACACCTAAAAAGCTGAGTTTTTCCCTAAACATGCCCTCGACTAAGTTAGAATGAATTGCCAACTAATATCTGTGATTTAGCAACATGAACTCAGATTTATTACAAAATAGAACTTTCTAAAAACTAGAGAAAAAATACTAAAAGCTAATTTCGGAGCCCTAGATGAAACTTTCAGCTCCCAAAAATGTGCTAAAATAGACCCCAATCGATCTGAGATCATTGGCAAAATAAATGCCACCTCGTGAGGCATGCACCCAAAAAATTTCAGCAAAAACCTAGACCTGAGTCAAAAGTTATGACCTCCAGAAGTTTCTGGATTAGTTTATGACCTACGGAAGGTCTTGCATCAATGTACATACATACATTCATCCATACAAAGAACTTGAACATGATTAAAAAATACACATGCAATCCAAACTAAATGCCAAATTTATTTCAAACACACTCAACACAAAACATGTGCCAGGTTCAGTCATAGACCACAAAATTTTAAATTTACACATCCATATGCACACAATGAATGTACATGCACACTTGCATTCATCCATACAAAGAACATTATTGAAGCTTCTTTTAACACATTTCATAGAAAGTTTGTGCAAATCAAAGTTCTTTTATACATTCTCCAAAAGAAGACAAAAAAATGAATGCCAAAATACACAAAATAAATTAAAGACAAAACATGTGCACAAACTTATTTCAAACACATTGAACACAGTCTTCCACATAAGATAGACACAAAAAAAATGAATGCCAAAGTTCAAACAAATAAACACACACAATGAATGCCAAAGTTAGATCAAACAAATCCTACACAGAGCAAATATCAAAATCATAACTTTCAATCATGCAAGTTACACAAGTTCTTTCACACATTTGACACACATTGTATGGCATAAAAAAATGAATGTCAAAATTCTTTCAAAGATGCACACACAAGATGGCATAAAAAAATAAATGTCAAAGGTCTTTCAAACATACACACAACAAATGGAAAAGTTAGATCAAACAAAGTAAATATCAAAATTATAACTTTCAGTCATACAAATTACAAAAGTTCTTTCACACATTCTACACAAAATGGCATAAACAAATGAATGTCAAAGTTATTTCAAAGATGCACACACACACACAATGAATGCCAAAGTAAATATCAAAGTTAACTTACAAACTAACTAATAAAACATTAATTCCAAACACATTTCACACAAAATACCACCTCACATAATAAAATGTCAAAGCTAATTCAGAAGACACACAAAGCAAAATGAATGCAAAATTTAGTTCTAATACAAACACAACACAAAGGGAATGTCAAAATTACATTTCATACACATGGAAACATGAAATGTGACAATGTTTAGCATATGACATGGGAGTTGAATGCAAATGGTAGTTCAAATGCACACAAAGTAAATCTCACAATTCAAACACATTAAAATTAGTACACTTTTCACACAAAGTGAATGTGGTTCAAACAAACAAACACATGTTTTAAGTACCCCCAAAAAATGCAATTTTCAAAGGTTAAAACATACTTCTCATGTTTGTTCAAACACACAATTCACACATACAAATCAAATGCTAAAAGGTAAACATACCAAACAACAAACACATAAAATGCTTCGATATAAATAATAAACGCAAACAAAGCGAGTACACATAAAATGCTTCGATATAAATAATAAATGCAAACAAAGTGAATCTAAAAATTGATCATATGAAAGTCCATACCAAAATTCAAACCCATGCTTCAAAAAACAATTAAAAAAATACATTTCAGAACGAGTAAATCCCAAAACACACTAAATAAACAAGTTTCAAGTGACTTCAAACAAATAATGAATCTATGTCCACGCTCCACGCAATTCATATAGACATATAAAGTCAGTGTCAAAATGAATCAAAAGTGAGTGAGTGTCATTAATCAAAAGTAAAAAAAATTGTTTAGATCACAACTAACTAATAATACTACACACAAACTTTACAATATTACCAAATTACATAATAATAATAATAATAAGTGCCATGTAGTGGCTAGTACTTGCCTTATAGTATTGTAAATGTTGAAATAAAATTATTTATCATGAATTTAGAGTTAATTAAATAATAGTAATTTTAATTATATATATATATATATATATATATATATATATATATATATATATATATATATATATATATATATATATATATATATATATATATATATATTTTCAAAATATACAATTTTGAAAAATTTAATCAAAATCTAATAAAAGTTAAAACTCTATATTCAATAATATATAAATAAATATAAGTTTATAATTAATTAATTTAATATGATTCTATTAATAATTTAGTTTGAAATTTATGTTCTCACTAGTGGTTTATGTAAAGCTTTTTGTAAAAATATAAGTATGTAATATCTTCTATTATAATATAATAATGTAATATAACAAATATTTTAAAATAATATATATAATTTATAATAATGAATAATCATGTGAAACTTACATAAATTCATTTTTTATTACCAAACCTTAATTATATATAGGTTCAAATTTTTATTTATTATTTATATTATATTTAAATTATATATTAATTATATTATTATATAATTATATTAATATTATATAATCATATATAATATTTAAAAATATATATTACATTATATTTTATTAAATTTTGATATATTATAATATACTAAATATAATATAATGCAATATAATATCATATTGATTAATATTATATTATATGAAATAATATAATATAACATATAATGAAATTTGTAATAATTTATTATAATAAATATTTATATATTAATAATTTAAATTGGTAATAAAATATAATTGAAGTATAAAATTATTAATATAATAAATAATATAAAATAATATACTTAATATAATATTTTATTTTAACGGAATTAGTTTCCAAAAATCTAAATGATATTTTTTATAGAAATAAGTGGCAAAAATAATGCACTTGGTTACAAATCTGGAAATTTCGTATATAAGACCCAAACTAATTTAACCAATCAAATGATAGAAAAATGATTTTGATAAATTATAAAGTTAAAAATATTGCATTTAACTTTACAAAATATGAAATTTATTACAAAATACAAAATCTAAAAAATTCTAATTGGTCTAAATAGATTTATTTAATCACTAGTTAACACTAAAAACTCAAAAATAGATGCAATAGTACTTGCTTAGTCTATCAGCAAGTACTAATAATACAACATAGACTTTACACTACAATGTTACCAAATTACATAATAATAATAATTCAACACAACAATGTTACCAAATTACATAATAATTAAAAGATATTGTGATAATTAAATAATTACACTACCCCAAATATTTCAAATCAACAAATCAACACATAGACTTTACACTGAAAACAATGGTCATGACCAATGACCATGCCTTCCAACCTAAAGGGGACAAATTCAATCCCTCCCAAATAAAAAATTTATATTAAACAATAAATTTATTTACATATTAATTTACAAATTAGAGGATATTGAATTTAAAACAGCAACTGTAATATTAAAATTGAAACATTGACTTGCAATAACTATTAAGATACTCCAGCATCACTTTGCAAACGTGGCAAAGATATTTATGACTATAGTAAGCAATAGTACCAGAAAATGGCAATTGCTCCAATATTTTTTCAATGTTGCAATATAATCTTGAAGTAGATCTGTAAACTTGACCAGTATGTGGTTCCTCTCCTGAAATCACAATTATTGAGTTGTTATTTATATTTTTAAAAAAGTAAAAATTAGTTCCCTTAATGCTTGTAAACTTCCCAAGGAGAGGCAAGATGGAAAGTTAAACTGCATTAGGAAATCCTTTAGTTTCCAAGCTCAACCCTGCATGCGTATTGTAAATAATACTTCCCTTACCAATAATAGTGTTGACAAAGTTATCTGTGTAGAGCTGCATACGTCAAACCATCCTTAAACCATCTTTAATTAAGAAGCTGAGAACTGGAATCTGCCAATACAAACAACTTTAAGTAAAGAATCATTTTCTTAAAAATATCATTCAGGTTAGGGAGAGATACTTTAGCATTATGACCTTATTGTGTTTTTGCGAGGGAGAGAAACTTTAGCATTAAGTAACCATGCAACTATGTTCTGAGGATCTTATTGACAAGAAACTGACGAGGCCAAGTGACAACCAAAAAGCTCAATAAATGAAGGAAACAGATGGATGCAAAAAGTGAATAACTGCAGAACAAATACATCCACCAAAAAGCACTATACGTGAGACATGTCAAATATAGTGTAGTTTGCAAATTCAAAAAAGCCTATATGCCAGATTTGATGCAAGTAAAAATCATTGTCATACTATTATATCCTGCAGTTTAACTTAAAGGCTCTATCTTGAAATGCCCTCAAATTTCAATCATCAAATACAAAATTGTTTAGCAGAACAGTGTCTTGAAGTCAGGAAACTAAAAAGACAACTAATTTTGGCAAGGAGCTTTTCAAAATGAATCGAATCAGTAAAGGAAATAGCTGGGTATGTTAGGCTTGTAATGGAAAGTAATCTAATCATAATTCTCTTTCATCTCAGGTTCTGCAAGTTGTAATGAAAAGTAATTATCCACAGAATAATAGAGATGTTAGTAAGCGAAACTAGCATCAACTATTTTATCACTAGCTGAGAAATGGGGTAATGGCACTCACGTTTCTGAATCAATATTAGATGATATCAACCATCCTCTTTGTCAGTTTCATTAAGTAAACCAAGCATTCCAAACATTCATAAATTATCATCAATAATATGTACATTAGAATTTTATAATAAATTTTGATTTTCTTTATACTTAATATAAAATCATATTATGATTAGATTCTACAAGTTATTTAGTGTCTTTAAAATTAAAAATTACCTTTGTGACGACATCACACGAGTTGAACATTGCACATTCCGATAAAGAAATATAGGACTTCTCTTGAATAAACTCTTGCCAGGATGAAGTCATCACACTTTGCACAGCACCACTGATGCATCAATCTTACAACCCAATAGAAGAATTGATAATGGATTCAACGCCAAATCCATCAGCTAAAAAGAGAGGTTAATAGAAAAACTTCACAAAAACAGGGGGAAAATAGAACAGCTGATGCAGCGAGTGGAGATACTTAATAAATTAGAACAATCATAAACCAGAACCTAAGCAATTCTAGACAACTAATCAACCTTGGTAGCTCATAAACGGGGAACCATAGTGTGTTCTACTAAACAAAAGCAGAGAATTCACCTAGAAACTTCTCCTATATTCAAAATCTGAAATACAAAAGTTTACTAAAACAAAATGGGAATGTTACCTTTGAGATATGCATTGTGGATCCTGAAGCTTTGTATGCAGAGCCAAACCCTGCAGCCAGACCTGCATTGATTGTCACCATATATTTATGCCTCTGTCCATGGCCAGAGCCCAAGTCAACCGAAATCTCAGACATGTTTGCAAGGCAGTTTGTAGTTTCTCCCAACTGGCTTTGCATAATCTAGAAATGGCACAAATTTGACATTTCAAATACTATGTAAATTGCCTGGTTTTCTATGACTCCCATAGGCATGAAACTTGGCCTAAGAGATATTCTCTCTCTTTCTAGATTGACTGCAAAACCTTCTGAAAAAAATCGACACTACAGAAGAGCTTGAGCAATTTAACAATGTTCCCAACACAACGTTCCCATAATTCTTTTACTCAAATTCACAAGCGTCAGTTCCAGAATGGATTCCACCTTCTCTGGTGAATCAAGGGAAAAATAGCTGACGTAGCAGAACCTGAGCAATTTTAGACAACCAAATTGAGAGGCCCTTTCTGATGAAACCCATAAAACTCCCCTGCCTCGTAGAGCAATTCAACAAAATAAGCAATCTCTCAGACAAACCCTCGCCGGGTGAAACTCTAGAGGAAGCATAGGGCATCTCTCAGAACCATGAATAAATCTGCGTGTAAAGGGTGTAAATCTACCTGAGGCTAAGTTATAATTACTGACATTTTCCTGACAATCGCTTCATTATAAAAGGACACGAGAACTTAGGCCGGACAAATGTTTCTTAGGACACAGAAAATAAATTATTTCGAAACCCTCAACTACCTTGACATCTCTGCATTCATCTCTTTGCCCAGGAAATGTAGAACTGCTCCATTCAATTGACCATTGTGTGTAGAATGCTAATTTGAGAAACGCCCTTTGCTAACCACTCCATCTAAAGCAGAATTTAAATTGCATAGCTAATTCAACATCTGATGTTTACTATTGAGTTGTAACCTGCAAAGCAGAGAGAAATAAATTGAAATTCTCTGTCTGTTGTTTGTTCAGAGAAAACAAGCTCCCAAAGCACACAAAAACTACTGATTTCGACCTCACTGACATCATCGGCTATGTTCGATCCCATCTGCATAAAAGACGAATTCTCCAACACAGGCCTTAATGTCATCGATCCCAGCGAACAACCACAACTGCTGTACGATCTCAATCAAACGATGCATAATAAAAACTAAAGACACCAACCTATTATATAGTGAAGAGTTAAACGGTCTTCTGGATTAAAAAGCTAAAAAGCTAAAAAGCTTAAAGAAAGCTAAAAAGCTCAAAAAGTCTTTTGAAAAAAAAAGCTAAAAATCAAAAAGCTTAAAAAATTTCCGCAAGTGAAAAAGCTTAAAAAAACACTACCAAGTTAACGGTAAATCTGAAGCCCAGTGTCCCCGTCACTTGACGCTAAATATATTGCCACGAATTTGACAACGTGGCATTATTCTGCTATTTTTTTAATGACATCTGTAAAATACGTATAGAGAACCAAGGTAGGTGCTACCTTTATCGAGAAGGTAGGTGTGCAGAATCAAGTATAGAGAACGCTCGAAAAACAAAGTCTCAGGCAGCGAAAACAAGATCTTGGAGTGTGAATTTCTGAGGACTTGTGCAGCATGCATGGCACACTTCGAGTTTAGCATTTGACTGTTACTTGCATTCAATTAAACCTACCGATTATCAAAAGTCCCAATATGCTGCATGCATTTCATCTATACATTATAATGATCATTCTACCACATGATTTTTGCTGCCCAGATATCTCTCTATTCAGTTTTTTAGCCCAAATTTGGCGGATTCAATTGACTCTATCGAGCAGGGCTTTTCCATTTTGTTGGGACTGCATTTTTCAGATATTTTTTTGGCGAAATCATGGACAGCTCTGTAGGCGATCCGCTGAAAGGGAAGACGTTTTCTAGCGATGGTGCAACCCGCTTGTGCGTCTGAAACAGCGGGAAAACATCTGATGCAGCCAGTCGAGAAAAACTTCCAAAATCCAGTAAATTAAAACAATCATAAACAATATATATATATATATTGTCATAGAACCAGAATCTGAGCAATTCTAGATAACTAAATCAATTTGGTTAGCTCATAAACAATTTTAAAATAAAAGCACAGAGTTTCACCTAGGGACATCTCCCATATCATGTAACATAGCTCAAATTCTTTAAAAACCACAACTTTAGTAGTTTACTTTACAAAAACAAAGTGGACATAATCCTGAGGTTTTGTATGCAGGGCCAGGCCCTACAACCAAGATCTAAAATCATTTAACCAAGATCTAAAATCATTTGTATCAAATTACTGTAGATTCTGATAAAATGTAAGATGCTATGTAAATTAACAAAGATGCCCCACTCCATCATAGATGACGAAGTATCCAATTGAAGTAATACTTGTTGGAAGTAGATGTTGTTCTGAGAGGGGGTGAATCAGAACATAGAGATTTATAAAAAACTTTAACTCATTTAAAGTGAAATTGATATGCATAAACAACATTCATCCATAAAAGAATTATATAACTATAAATGCAAGTCTGATAAATGCAACTTATAAAAGAAAGAGACACAAGATTTGTGCTGAGTGGGAAATCCTCAAAAACCTTTTGGTTTCGTCATAAGAAGAAAAAACCACTCCGATGGAACCTGTAATTCTTATTGAGCAACAACTCATTTTACAACAGCAGCTTCATCTGCTTGGGCTTCAACCCTTCTTCCTTTTACAAAGTATTTGTGTTCAAAGTACTTACATACATAACTCCATGCTACATATACACACACCTATACATATAAATATCATAAGATCTTTCTTTCAAGGTTCCATTCATGTATTTCATACGCAAAGAAATATGCCTGTCTCTCATCTTTTTTACACATCTTTTTTACACAGACATATTCCCTTATATAGGAATATACAAAGTATGTTTACAATCACTTTCTCATGTACAGTTACAACAAATTTTGCAACTGTTTTCAATATCAGTTCAAAATGAAACTGATTTCCATTAACCATAAACTGATTGATAACATTTCATATCATTCACAGGATTTTTTTGTCCTCAAAGAAAAATCTTTCGATCAAGTTGAAAAACCAAACTGTTCAAGAGAAATGGTTCCAAAATCGAACTATTTTATAACTGTCAAGTGCAACTAGTATCGGAAACCATATAAATAGAAAAACTGAAACGAGTCTCCAAAACTTGATAAATGTGTGACCACTGCTAAAGAATCAAGAACCAACTGGGCATATAGTTATACTTTCTTCATTTATTCAAAACCCATTTCAACTTTGGAGTATTTGAAGATTAAAAAAAACCTTTTTCTGCTTGAACACAAACTCTTCTTTATAAATATGCACCAAATTTATGACACAAAAAACAACTTCTTGGCATATCCATATCCAAGGATCAAATGTAAAAATATACTTGATGGATGTGCACAATAAACCCACAAATACCTTTGACATTACTGTCAAGCTCATCTTTGCTTGACATTTCCAAAGAGCATCCTCATGAGCATTTGAGACACATCAGAAAACTTGTATTAGTGCATCTCAGAAAAAGAAGATATAAGTTGAAGAAAACAATCAACAAGAAACCCTTTGTTTTAGCTATGACTTCTCTGCACAAATACCTTTTCATAACAAAAAACATATCTCTGAAAAAGACACCATTATGTTCCTTCCATGCAGCATTATAACATAGTGAAAACCCAAAACAAAATTTTGAACATAAGCTTGAAAGAAAAACAGATCTCCTTTCATGGCGGCGTCCCTCAAGATAGGGTTTACAAAAAAGAACAAACACAAGTCTTTCTTTCGAATGCATAACCTATTCCTAAATCAAATACAATCATATTTGGAATCCACCATACACAACCAACACGTGGTTCATCAATAGTGATGGGGAGATTGGGATAGACTAGGTTAGTCTATGCTCCCTGATCCTTGTCTTGGATCCCTAGTGTGCTCTACCCACACTCTATGGTCTCTAGGATTCCTCTTGTCAATAGGATCCCCTGACCCAACCCAATCTAACCACCAATGTTGAACACTTCTCCTCCTTAGCTTTCTTCCACACTCTCTAGCTTCACACCCTTACATAGGCTAATAAGGGTCTCTTGGCTTGAACACCTTCTTAGACTCTAACAAGGGTGGAGATGACTCCCAAGGTGTTTTTGCATCCATCTAAGTGACTCCAAAGGCTTAGGTAAGTTGGCTTGTTACCCGATTCCATCATTTCTTCCCAAAATAGGGTTACAAGGGAAGAGCCCCAATAGGCCTCCTCTCTAGGTTTATAGGACTTTTGACCTACTATCTTCACCAAACCATGGCTAACCTTCCATAGAGACTTCCATTCATTTACCCATCCCTCAAGGATTTTCAAGGTTTTGGGTCTTCTAATGGCCGTACAATGCCCTAACTAGGAATTAGGGTTTCTAGGCCTTTTTAAGCTTGACAGAGTCACAGAGCTAATTTGTTTGTGTCAACACCTTTATCGAATTGTTGGAAACCTCTCCTTCACACCAATGAACCTTCCTTTATCCTTCTTGAACTCCTCCAAAGGATTTCCTCTGAAGTCTTCACCCTTGTCTTCTAGAGTCTTCACAATGCTGACCTTACCTAGCCGGGCACAGTCCAGGCTCGCCTAGGGCTTGGTCCAATAAATGCTTGCACAATCTTTCCAGGGCCTTGCTTGAATATATATACAGAAGAGGGTCTGTACTACCATATCCCAAGGTTCCATGGTGTTTCCATGGTGTAGATAGGAGTTACAGGCCCATATTTACATGCCTCTTCAAATTGGACAGAGGACTGGTGGTTTCAAAATAAAAACAAGAACACACAAAAACTTGCAGAGAAATTAATCTAAACACATCAAAATGAAAGAAAATACTCAAATGAGTATGTACAATGCCAAAGATCTTAAGTTCTATTCATTAGTTCTTCACATGCATGCCATTTGTATTGCCTGGCACACCAAAATACAGTCACAGTCTAGTTAAACTTTCTTAGAGTCGTACACACTAACTTCCAACCCCTGGATTAGGGTTTTTCCAATCATAAATAGTCTATTCCTTAGGGTATGAACTTAGTTAGGGCTCTTGGCCGCTTGGTAAGGGTTTGAACCCATATTAGGAAAAGTTGCTAAGCAACTTTTGAGCAACTTTTGTTGCTTGGCTCTCTTCACATCCTAAGACCACTCTTAGGTCTAAAACAAAGCACACATGTGCTAAAATATTAAATACCCCTATTTTAAGACTTTTATCTAAGCTAAGACCAGGTGACATCAAGGTGACATCATCCCCTGAGTCCCTATACAACCATAAAGAAAGACATGACTATGACCCTAGGATCCTAACTAGACCCTACACACACACACTGAGCTCATGGCCCTTATTCTACTTACAAGGCTTCATGTAGAAGCTCTTCACAAAAAAATTTATAGTGGCGGGAGCCCTTAGAAGGGTGCTCCTGCACCAAATAGCCAAGTTAACCAAACCACAGTCAATGATAACCATTATGACTAACTCATGCTGGAATCACAGTCAAAGACTTTGTATACCAATTGCCATGGTGACTCAATTTCCACCTAATTAGCGTTTCTCTTTGCCATGAATAAAAAAACATTATTTTCCATTTCATTGTTGGAAGAGAGAAACTCTGAGAGGGGGGGGTTGAACAAAGTTTAACTTGAAAGCTGAAGTTATTTAAAAAACTACACTTGAAACAGAATAGCAGAAGAGAACTTAAGGAGACATTTGAATGCAAATAACTTGACAATAAAATAAATGTTGAAAGAAGCAAATGAAGCTTATTAATTTAACACATGTCATTTGATATCAGAGCTTGTAAAGAGACATAAGAGGCAGATAGAAAATACATACACATTATTTGTGCCGAGTGGGAAACCCTTGAAATCCAAAGGATTTCCTCATGGAGAAAAACCACTCCTGAAAAAGAAATCTTCTTTATTGATTCACTTCAAGCTCCAACTCTTACAAATATCTAGCAGCTACAACTGCAAGGGCTCCAACCCTAGTTTCTTCAAAATATCTCAAACTGAGTCACTGTGATACATGTGGTTTTTAATGCACATATATTACTCTGAGTCTTTTATAGCTTTCAATATGATATTCAGAAAGTACAACTGAGATCTCAAACACATAATGATATTTCTTTTCCTCTCTTTTTCACAACTTCATTCACATCTTCTTACTCCAAACACACCTATATATATGTATGCCTAAAAGACACACACACATACACATGTGCTTGAAAGAACAATATAATTGCTTAACCACAGGAAAACTGCACTGATAAAATGGCATCACCCGAAAAGGGTTTATTTTTAACTGTCTAAATTTCAGAGGGTTTTACTCTTTATTACAACATTTTTTTGTAAAAAATTACAAAACCCTTTATAGAAAAATTTGAACTAAATAATTCTCGACTAGAACTGAAGATATCAGAGATGTACAAGCTGATAAAAACTTTGAGAAAAAACCACAAGAAATAATCGTAACAGCCTTAACTGTTTCTGCAAAACAACCCTTTGTAAAACCCAAAATAAAAATATATTGCCTGGAATTGAAAGCCTTCAACTATGGTTACTAACAAATTAAAACAAATTGAAAAGCTGAATTTTTAAACCATTATTTCATACCTAACCAAATAACTTGAGAATATGTTTATATTTAAACATGCTTCAACTTCTTTCTTAAAACATTTCGCAGACTGAGTCTATAAACATCACAGATGGAACCCAGAAGGAAGAAGTTACCAGCCACGAAGAACCCCCAACAAATGGCTGAGATCATGTCCAAGACTGCTAAAACTTCTCTTGTTTGAAAGCTTATAGTTGCCTCTATAGCATAGTGAAAACCCACAAGTAGTAGTGATGATCCTGCTATTTTCCATGTCATTTTATTTGCTAACCTGCAGCCTCCAAGAGTTTCAGAAAAAAAACTCTGAATGATTAAGAGAAAGACCAAAAGTTTCATTTCACATCCGAATATTTTAAATGATATTCAAACCTAATTTGACATCTGACAAGCTTGAGTAACCATGTGGAGTAACTTTGAGTTAAACCAAATCAAATGCATTAAGTTTGAAATGTCAAGTTGTTTCTTGCACATGACATTCGTCATCAAGGACAAAATGACATCCAACAAACTCCCCCTTTGTCCTTGATGGAAAAAACATATAGCCACCTGAGGAGTTGAGGATTTGCACAATCTAGAGAAGATACAAGAAAGAATTATACTCATATAGCAGCATGATCAACAATCATATAACCCTGAATCCGCATATCAGTGTCTCAAAAAGAGCTGTATAAAACATATTTTCTCCATCAAGTATTATTGTTGCAGCACTTATGCAAGTACCAAGTCCAATGAAGTTCAAAACCAAAAGAAACATGATCAACAACCAGTGGTACTAATTCCAAGTACCAATGCTATGCAAGTACCAAGTCCAATGCTGAAGTTCAAAACCAAAAGCAACATGAGTGGTACAGATTCCAAGTACCAATGCTCAATGCAAGTGCCAAAGAATATCAGAAACATAATCCCATGTTGCCAAATATAGATAATGCCAAACACTGTCCAAACAATGTCATAATATATCAGAAGATCAATATAAAACAGATCGATATACAAAACGGATCAAAAGACCAAACACCAGTCACCAAAAATGAGAGAACCAATCTCCCCCTTTTTTGAGCAAGGACAAAGAGGAGAGAATAGAGGCCATCCCACAGAAAAGAAAACATATATGTCTCCAGAAAGGGAACCGTCTCCCCCATAGAAAGATATTAGAAAGGAGCAAAAAGTGATAGAGAGAACACTCACAATCTATCTCTAAGCCACATGAAAATCTCTCTAGGAAGGGCTTTAGTAAAAATGTCAGCCACTTGTGCTTGAGTAGGAGCATAAAGTAGCTAAAATTCCTTATCAAGAACTTTATTTCGTAAGAAATGGAACTTAATAGCAATGTGTTTAGTGCGTGAGTGCATTATAGGATTTTTTCTTAACTGAATAGCACTGGAATTGTCACACAAAATGGAAATGGACTTTGATACCTATATACCCAAATTAGCTAACTAATATGCCATCCACATTAACTGAGTGCAACATGCAGTGGCTGCTATATATTTTGATTCACAAGTAGATAGAGTAACACATTTATGTTTCTTACTATGCCAGGAAACCAAACGATCACCAAGGAAAAAATCAGCACCACTGGTGCTTTTCATATCAACCAAACATCCACCCCAATCAGCGTATGTGTATCCAACTAGAGAAAAATCAGTATTATGTGAGTACCATAATCCATAATCTAGAGTACCTTGAATATATTTGAAAATTCTATTTACCGCATTGAGATGAGACTGCCTAGGTGCAGATTGAAATCGGGAAACTAAACAAATAGCCTGCATAAGATTAGACATGGAGTTTCTTAAGTATAGTAAACTACCTATCATGTATTTGTAGTCTATTTGATTAACAAGAGGTGAATCATCCTCCTTGACTAATTTACAACTAGTTTCCATTGGTGTACTGACTGGCTTACAATTAAGCATATTAAACTTTTTAAGAATTTCTTGAGCATATTTAGATTGAGATAGAAATATACCATATTCAAGTTGAGATATTTGCAACCCAAGAAAAAAATGTAATACTCCCAACAAAGACATTTCAAACTGAGACTCCATAATATCAGAAAACTACTTGGACAAATCATCATTAGTAGAACCAAAAATAATGTCATCCACATAGATTTCAACTGCTAAGACATCATCACCCACTATTTTGGTGTAGAATGTATTGTCTACACTTCCATGAGTGAAACCATTTGAGATTAGGTGTTTGTCCAGCCTAGAGTACCAAGCTCTAGGAGCTTGTTTTAAGCCATATAATGCCTTTTTCAGGCGATACACAAAATCTGGATGCTCAGAAGATTTAAACCCTTCGGATTTTTTCATATACACCTCCTCCTCAAGATATCCATTCAAGAAAGTAGTTTTTACATCCATTTGATCAATAGTAAATTTCTTAAAACTTTCATATGCTAGGAATATTCTAATTGATTCTATTCTAGCTACTAGTGCAAAGGTGAATAGAAGTAAAATGGAGCTTTAACAATGCATCTAACATTCCCCCTATTCATGTGTATTTTTTTGAATTGGAATTGGATTGATAAGTAATGTAAATCTGGAAATGCTTGAAATAAGATAAGAAAAGATACATACCTCATGATGGAATTAATCTGGAAATACCTATTTTTTGATGCCTGTGTATAGTTTCGAGAAATTCTACAACCAAATCTGGGACTAGAAAACCGCAACAGAGAAAACCTAGAAAACTTTTGTCTCTCTGGAATCAGGTCGACTTTCACCCAGAGAGTGGGGCACAATCTTACCCCTCACTGAAGGTTGTCCTTGACCTGAAACATCTCTGAAATAAATTTTGTTCACAAATCCTAAAAGTTTGACGAAAAGGGTACTCAGATATGCACTTCAATTCTCGAAACAGCGACCGTAAATATCTAAAAATGGTGTTTTGGGGTGGTTATATAGGGTTTTGCCTTAGTCAAACCCCCATTTTGGTGATCTCTACCTCCACGAATAGATGGATGTAATAGAATATGTGTTTGTATTGAATGTGTGATGCCAAGATCTAACCCTCTAGATTGAAACCCTAGAATGAATATGTATGAGAAAGTAATGCATAGATTTGAATAAGATAAGAAAGCATACCAAGCCCCCAAGGTTAAAGTAATCCTACAAAATTCATAATCCATAATTACTACCCCATGATTGTATCTTTTAATGCTTGAATATTGATAATGGTAGATCAAGGAAGAAAGGATCTATCTTGCTCCAAACAGATGTTCACAATGGTGTACTCACAAAATGCTTTATATCAACAATGGCTTGATCTTCTATATCATCCTCTTGCAATATTTCATCTTCACTTCACCATTTCTTTCTTGCTTCAATCAATTATGTCTCCTTGATGGATTCTTGCTCATGAAATTGCTTGGTCTTACTTGGTGTAATTGTTGTTAAAAATGAAGGCAAATGAGAGTCTTTATATAGAGGTTTCAAGGTGAGGCTCCTAGAGTAATGTGAGGACCCATAATTCAAATTTCACCTCAAATTATGGTCCAATCAAACAATAACCAAATAAAGAGGGAAAAGAATTAAATGAATTTCAAATTAAAATCATTCCACATTTGGATCTGAAAGCTCGACATTGATTTCGTGGCCCTCTGGGACCAAAATTTGAAAAGGGGGACCAAATCCTGAAGGAGGTCAAAGATGACCTCGACTCTGACCTAGGTCAGAGATGACCTCAACTCTAACCTAGGCCAGGGTCGACCTCAACCTTGACCTAGGTCAGGGTCAACCTCGACCTTGACCTAGGGGTCCAGATCCAGCCAGAACATAAAACAAAAGGTTCCAGGGGTGCCTAGAGACCTAGAAATGATGACAGAACATGACAGAGTACTAGAGAGAGGCACAAAGTCCTATGATGATCATGGTGAAGGCTAGGAGGACCTATGCCTAGGTCCTACCTAGAAAATAGAGCCATAGAGAAGGGAAATTAAGGAGAATCCTCAGGATCCTAACCCTAATTTCACCTAGAATGAAGGAATCAAATGCAAATGCATCCTACATGCAAGTTTATCATGATAAATGCACTAAAAGAGAGTTCTAAACTTATCAAGATGGAAGTTCTTCCATTTTAAGATGATTCATTTAGCCCCCACTTTAGCTTAGATATGACACTACGTGAATATGCAAGCTAAAGTAAGAAAATATCATAGTAAATAAAAAGGATATAGCCAAGTCCTCAATGTAGAGATCCTGCAGAAAACTGTTAGAACCTACAACACACAAGGTTAATTAAAATCCACAAATCACCTAGAGCTTACTAAATGACAACTTGAGAAGTGCATAAATCCCCTTATGCCCCCTGATTTGGCTTTCTACTTCTGAAGGGTGAAACATGGTGATAAGGATAAATTTATACACTGGATATGTAGTTTGTTGAAAAGCCCTTTCCTAAACCAATTAGAAGGATTATTAACCTTCCTAAACTGGTTCAAGGATTTATGTATCTGAATCATGATTCCAACGCCACTGACGACACTAAAAACAGAGTTACCAAACTCAAGTTATGATGAAAAGAGTGAATGTCTATCTAAATGCATAACAAAGGAAATCCGAATTTACTATGAGTAAACCCTAAGAAAACCCTAATAAGACCCTAATTTGAACTATAAATAATGAAAAGGAAGTCATACTTACTCATTCTTACCATTTTCAGATTTGAAGAGACAAAACAAGATGCTGAGGAGAGAAGAACTTTGAGTGGTGCTCATGGAGCTACTGAGAAAGTGCCTGGTTACCAAGCAATCACTTTCTAAGGTGAGTTTGTTGTTATTGGTTTTTGTATTTCACAAATTCTTGATTTCTATAGGCAAGGTCGACCCTGACCCTTAAAGGTTGACCCTGACCCAGTTATGTCGACCTTGACCCAAGAAGGTTGATATGAACTAGAAGGTCTCCACCTTATCTAGGATGAGGTCGACCTTGACCTAGTCAAGTTGGATTTACAGATTTGATGATGTAGAATGCTGATATGATGTTTGTTTGTGCTTACAAAACATGATATGTCTCCGAGAGCACCCCTTTGGAGAGTTTCTAGTGACCATCAAAGAGAGACTGTCTGAGCTCAATGAGGATGAGATGCAATTACTGAGAGACGTAAGACTATACTAGGTAGCAGTCTTATCATAGATCAGACTACACTGAGCCATGTTATCAAATCTGATAGAGAGGTGGGATGAGGATACATGCTCCTTCCATCTTCCCTCAAAAGAGATTATAGTGACACTGGAGGATTTCTATAGGATCTTGTAGCTTCCAGTTCGAAGCGAGACCATCAAACCAAGAGCACAATGAGTTTATGAGGAGATCCTTACAAATAGAGAGTATTTGCTAGGACAGGTTCCACAGATGCAAAACTGGTCAGATCAGATCCTTTGGTCATCCATACTATCAGGCCCTACACCTTTGGTACGGAGAGTGGTGCTTTGTATAATATCCTTGGGTGTGTTACCCAACACAAAGGGTACAATATTTTCTGCACCTCTTACTCATCTTATACAAAGGATGGAGAGCGAGAGGATCATGTTCTCATGGGGTTGCAACATGTTAGCCTAGCTATACCATGAGCTATGTCAGCTAGTGAGATATTAGAGAGAGAGTCTTTTGATATGCACACTCTTGTAGATTTGGCCGTTTGAGCATTTCGCATGTACACGTCCACAGGGTTCTCTAGTGATGGTAGATGTGAGTACACCTAGAGTCTTTGCTTACCCTTTGAGAGATGTCTAGCAGTTCAGAGATATCCTCTACTGGAGGGTACATCTAGACCATATTTCGGGCACCGATGTGATATGGAGACCCTATTGTCAGATGACAGAGTGGCCAGATACATGATATCAGATGAGACATTCACAATGGTAGAAGCGGCTGGAGGGTCATCAGGATCATATAGTGATGTCGTACTATTATGATCAGGTGATGAGATAGTTCGGCCTATTACAGGGAGTCCCCAGAGTAGTACCTCATTATGTACATTCGACGAGGTACTAGCAGAGACCCGATGCCATACACTGACCATTGATAGCAGACATGGAGGACAGTGATGTAGATGACATAGATGATATAGAGGTACCATTAGATGTGACCTATTCAAGCATGAGTGGAGATTACATTAGGTATTGGAGTCTACAGGGGACCTGTCCCATCTTCCCTAAGGATTATACTATAGGTGATCTAGGCCTTTCAGAGAGGACACACCAGGATAGTGGTACAATAGAGGAGGATGATGATATCAGAGATGAGGAGCACATCTCCGAGGGAGACCCTATGGAGGAGGAGAGAGTAGAGGAGAGATTAGAGGAGATGCCCCTAGCTATTGATACTAGTGCGAATGTACACATTTTTCATGCATCACTAGTGAGCTCATGATGGCCTCTACGTACCTACATAGAGACACCACCGGCAAGGCCTAGACATAGTGAGCATGGAGAGAGTAGTCACTCCATGCCCCCACCATCTAGACCCTTTAGTGATGTCTAGGAGGGAGATCCAAGTATGAAATATGAGATTTGATCAAATATGCAACTTGATTTGAAATGAAAAAGCACTAAATTGATAAATGTAATTTCATTCTGCAGCTAGCGTAGTGGAGTGGAGGAGCTTTGTATCTAAAATGTTGAAGGATACCTATATATCCTACCGACTACTAGCGAGCGAGTGAGAATCCTCTCTTTTCTATAGAAATCTCGACAAGCATGTCTATATCTTTGCATGTATCCAATGAGAGTTGAGGCTGTGCAGAGAAAGGGAGGAGAAGTTGATAGCTGAGTTATAGAGTTCCTGAGGGTGCTCGCATGGTATGAGCATATAAAGGAGCCACACATGGACATACAAATCTACATCTTCCTATCATAGGCCAGAGAGATCCGGGAGCCATCGGCCATCAGAGCACAATGATAGACGTAGTGATAAATAGGGCCATGGGCCACATATGTATCAAAACTTGAAAAAATTTCTCTACTAATTAGTTCTATGTTTGATTACTATTCTTTCATCAATATAAAACTTAATAGAAAGAAAGAAGGTGCATAAATATATTCAACATGTAATTTTTCTAAAACTACATAACCTATAAAACAAACTTTATGATAAGCTTTTATATGTTCTAACACATGTATTCGTTGTTCATCCAACATTTCTAGCTCTTGTAAGCATTGTTCCCAAAAAGTATCCTTGTCGATTATCCCATGAAATGAAACACATAAAGAAGGTATTTCTAATTCCAACAGCATAATAGCATCAGTACCATAATCAAGATTGTAAGGAGAAGTACATGTGGTAGTATGAACACTAGTCCTATAAGCCCATAAAGCATAGGTCAATTGAGTATGCCAATCTTTCGCTTGCTTGTTAACTATTTTTCTTAGGATTTATTCAATGATTTTATTTGATGCTTCAGCTTGACCATTAGATTGAGGATAATAAGGAGTTGAAAATCTATGTTAAATTTGATATTTCTCCAAGAATTTTGCGACTTCTTTGTTTTTAAAAGAGGTACCATTAACCGAAACTATCATTGAAGGTATACCAAATCGTGTTATGATATTGTTAAGGATGAAATCACAAATAACATCCATAGTCATTGAATGAAGAGGGACATCTTCGACCCATTTCGTGAAGTAATCTATAGCAGTCAAGATGTAAGTATGTCCTTGAGAAGAAGTTGGTGAGATTTTTCCAATAAGGTCAAAATCCCAAATACTAAAAGGCCACGGAGAAACTTGATTATGAAGCTCACATGTACGAGCATGAATCAAATTACTATGTTGTTGACATTGAGGACATTTCTTAACAAACATGAAAGAATCTCGTTCCATTGTCTACCAATAATATCCCATTCTAAGAAATTTATTAACTAGGGATTTTCCACCAAAATGTCCCCCACAAGAACTAGGATTCAAGCTTCTGCCAAAGCTACCGGGATTTTAGTTCTATTGAGACATCTTAATAGTAATCCTTTATAAGAGTGTTTGTAAAGCGTATCTCCTAAAATGATGTAATGCGCTGCAAGCTTCCTAATATGATTACACATGTTCCTTGTTGTTGATCCAGGAAAAGTACCATCTTTCAAGAAATGAAAAATATGAGAATACCATTCATCTGAATGCAAATTGAAACAATCAGAGGTAATCTTTTTAGAAATTGTAGGGTTTTTAAGAGTTTGTATAGTAAATTGAAAATTTTCAACATTATTTTCAAGACAAACCAAAGAAGCTGCACTTGCCATGGCGTCCGCATGTCGATTATATTTCCTAGGTAAGGTTTGAATCGTATAAGAAGAGAATTGTGAAATCACATCAAGAGCCAAATCTCTATATTGTGTCATTTTATCATTCTTAGTTTGATAAACTCCTTTAATTTGTTCAACAATCAATTGTAAATCTCCATATATTTGCAAGTGTTTGATGTTAAGGGATGAAGTTACTCGTAGGCCAGCTATAAGAGCTTCATACTCCACAATGTTATTAGTACAAGGAAATATTAATTTGTCTAATAAAGGGATTGGCTTTTTCATAGGAGGAATCAAGATAATACCAACACCAAAACTTGTCTTCTATTTAGACCCATCAAAATATAATTCCCAAATATCATCCTGTTGAATAGCTAGAATATTGTCATCAAGGAATTCTATTGAAGTAGAACATGTATCAGAATGAGGACAAGGAGCTTCAGCTAAATAATATGTTAAAGCTTGTCCCTTAATAGACTTCTAAGAAATGAAATTAAGGTCAAATTCTATAAGTAACATCACCCACTTTTCCAGACGGCCAGAGAGATCAGTTTGTGAGAAAAGATGTTTCAAAGGATCAAATTTAACAATCACATTGACTTTAGCATTTAGAAGAGAATGCCTAAGTTTTTGGCAAGCATAAACTAAAGCTAAGCATTGTCTTTCCAAATCTGTGTATCTTGTTTCATAATCAAGTAAAGTCTGACTAATGTAATACATAGGTATTTCCTTACCATTATTATCATTTTGAGCTAACAACACACTCATGACTTTCAGAGTTGCTGAGGTATACAAATGGAATGGTTTATTAAATTTAGCCAGTTGCAAGATAGGAGGATTTGCAAGGTACTCCTTAAATTTCTCAAAAGTTTGTTTACATTCATCATTCCAAGAGAAAGTGGTATCCTTTCTAAGCAAGGAAGTAAAAGGAATAGTTCTATCTGCTAAATTAGAAGTAAAGTGATGAATAGCTTATATTTTTCCTTGTAAACTCTGTAACAAAGAAATATTCTTAGGAGGAGGCATATTAACAATAGCTTCAATCTTTTTAGTATCTACTTCTATGCCTTGCTTAGAGATTATAAATCCTAATAATTTACCAGAATCAACTCCAAAGACACATTTCTTAGGATTCAATCTCATGTTGTAACTTCTAATCCTTTCAAATATTTGTCATAAAATAGTAACATGATCTTCTCTTTGTATAGATTTTTCTAAGATATCATCCGCATAATCTTCAAGAATCTTGTGAATGTAATCATGAAAAATCAAAGTCATAGATTGTTGATAAGTTTCTCCCACATTTTTTAATCCAAAAGGCATCATGACCCAACAAAATGTTCCCCAAATGCGGTCTTGAATTGATCTTCAGGAGGGATAAAGATTTGATTATATCCAGAAAAACCATCCATAAAAGATAACAAGGCATGACCCATTGTTGAATCCACAATCATATCAATGTTAGGAAATGGGAAATCATCCTTTAAGGATGCCTTGTTCAAGTCTCTAAAGTCAGTACACATCCTTATCTTATTTTCTCCTTTTGAAACAGGCACAATGTTTGAAATCCAATCTAAGTAATCAATGGAACGAATAAATCTAGAATCCAATAACTTTTCAATTTCAATTTTAACCAATAAAGCAATTTGTGGATTCATCTTTAAAAAAAATTTCTTCACAGGTTTCATATTTGGTTTTAAAACAATGTTATGAGTAACAATCTTAGAACCTATACCCAGCATATCTGAATATGTCCAAGCAAAAATGTCCTTAAATTCAAGTAAAAGGGAAACCAAATGATCACGTTCATCCTGATTCAAACATTTCCCAATCTTTATCATCTTTTTAGAGTCGTTCTCATCCATTTGAATATCAACAGTCTCAGTTATTAACAAATTACTTTGTATCGGAGGATCCATCGATAAAGGAAGAATACCCTATTTATCATGCTCTCCAAAATAAACATCGGTACTTAAACAATAAGGCTTCCGTTGTTTGCGATGAAACTTAGGTAAATCCTCATAAACCCCTAAAAAATCCATTAAGGCTTCATCTTTAGGAAAAATATCCAAAGTAGGTGTTTGATTAATGTCAACGAGGAGTGGGTTGACCAATTTCAACTATCCACCGCATATATGATTAACATTGGGAGGAAAAACCGATGGTTTCCTATAAGGATTAAATCCTAATCCATGTGTAAGATCATAAATGTCATTATCCAAAGGTACTTGTATACCTTGCTCATATTTACCACATCCTTTCGCATAAAATCCTGACTTCTTAAGGAGATGATAACCAGAACTATATCAACCAGCCATATCAGATGGAGTCCAAGGAGTAGCATATGTCACAATATCATAACAATCAGGATTTATTATTTTAATTGTTTCTTGAATCGAGGCAACACCAAAATTACTTTTTAGTTCCTTAGAAAGTGAGGAAGGAGTAAAAACTTGTTTCTCAAATTCACTTTGTTGCTTTATGAATTCCAAATCAGAGACCTTATATTCTCCAATGAAGGTAGGATAAAAATCCAATGTCCCCCAATCATCCTTAGTCAAAGAAGAAGATGGAGCTTCAAGTTGTTGTATCTCAGATTATTTTACCTCTAGTTGTTGCATCTCAGGTTGTTTATCAATCTCTTTCCTTGGTTGAAGAATCTCAGAGATTTTAGCATATTCTGCATTTAGGCAAGGATTTGGCGCATCATATGCATGTAATGTATACATTAAGTTGTTATAGATGAACCTAACCTTGCGATGAAGAGTAGAAGGAATTGCATGCATTGTATGTAACCAAGGTCTTCCTAAAAGAAGGCTATAATTGAGAGGTCCAGGCATAACATGAATAGGTGTATTTAGAATAACTGGACCAACTTTAATAGGTAAAGTAATAATGCCCAAAGTTCTCTTTGCAATATTATCAAATCCATGTATAGGGACATTATCAAGTTGAATAGTTGTGAGATCAGCCCTAATTTCCTTAAGCATATCCATGCTACAAACATTAAGCCCAGATCCATTATCAATTAATGTTCTTTGAATGATACTCTGATTAATAGAAACAACAACCATAAGACCATCATATTGATTCTACACCTTAGGAGAAGGTAAATCATTATCAGAAAACACAATAGGAGGTACATAAGGCATAGTATGCATGCAATCTAAAATAGAATGAATATTCTCTTGATTAGGATGCGAAGCAGGAAGAGTGGATAAAGCTTTTTGCAATGCCTCATGATATGTCGGAGAAGTTTGAAGTAATTCCCATAAAGATATCTTAGCAGGAGTAGCACGTAATTGGTCAACTAAGTCGTACTCCTTAAAGGTAGAAGGAAACCTAGGAACTTGAGGAAACATAGGTTGAGAAGCCAGTAAAGAAACTGGAACAGTAGGCTGAGGGTTATTCCGTGTGCGATAAGCATGTAAAATGGAATTAGTGTTATCAAAGAAATCTAAAGGATCTCTAGGTTTACCCTTAATTGTTATGCAAGGACATCCTTTTACCATCATCAAAGGTGTAGGTATATTATTTTAGGTTTATCAATGTTGCAAATAGTGGGACATGAAGGTAACCATACACACACCCTATGGTAAAGGTCAATTGGCGAGGTTGTGGAGGAGAGTGAAATAGGAATAGGATCAATGGAGATCTTATCCAGACCATTTTCATCCTCACTACCATGTACCTCATTAGGGAATTTATCCTCTTGTACAATAAAAGCCTCATCAAATTATTCAAAACAAGAATCATACATGTTGAACACAAAGAAATACTAAAAAGGCATGAAAATGTAAATATTTTTGTATTTTAAAGAGATTTTGCAATTTTTTTGTATTTTTAAAATATAAATACAAGAAAAATAATCTTATAAGCATGCAAGATCTAAATCTAACACCAAAAAGAAAGAGTTGTCGTAAACAGGTTCACCAAAATGAATAGACGTAAAATGGAGCTTTAACAATGCATCTAACATTCCCCCTTTTCATGTGTATTTTTTTGAGTTGGAATTGGATTGATTAATAATGTAAATGTGGAAATGCTTGAAATCAGATAAGAAAAGATACATACCTCATGATGGAATTAATCTGGAAATACCTATTTTTTGATGCCTGTGTACAGTTTCAAGAAATTTTGCAACCAAATTTGGGACTAGAAAACTACAATAGAGAAAACCCATAAAACTTGTCTCTCTGGAATCAGGTCGACTTTGACCTAGATAGCGGGGCACAATCTTACCCCTCACTGAAGGTTTTCCTTGATCTGAAATAGCTTCGACAAAAATTTTGTTCGCAAATCCTAAAAGTTTGATGAAAAGGGTACTCAGATCTACACTTCAATTCTCAAAACAACGACTGTAGATATCTAAAAATGGTGTTTTGGGGTGGCTATATAGGGTTTTGCCTTAGTCAAACCCCCATTTTGATGATCTCCACCTCCATGAATAGTCAGATGTAATAGAATATGTGTGTGTATTGAATGTGCAATGCCAAGATCTAATCCTCTAGATTGAAGCCCTAGCATGAATATGTATGAGAAAGAAATGCATTAGATTTAAATATGATAAGAAAGCATACCAAGCCCCCAAGGCTAAAGTACTCCTACAAAACTCATAATCTATAATTGCTACCCGATGATTGTATCTTTGAATGCTTGAATATTGATAATGGTGGATCAAGGAAGAAAGGATCTCTCTTGCTCCAAATAGATGTTCACAATGGTGTGCTCACAAAATGCTTGATATCAACAATTGCTTGATCTTCTATATCATCCTCTTGCAATCTTGCATCTTCACTTCACCATTTCTTGCTTTCTTCAATCAATTATGTCTCCTTCATGGATTCTTGCTCATGAAATTGCTTGGTCTTGCTTGGTGTAATTGTTGTTAAAAATGAAGGCAAATGAGAGTCTTTATATAGAGGTTTGAAGGTGAGGCTCCTACAGTAATGTGAGGACCCATAATTCAAATTTCACCTCAAATTATGGTCCAATCATAATAACCAACTAAGGAGAGAAAAGAATTAAATGAATTTCAAATTAAAACCCTTTCACATTCTGATCCAAAAGCTTCACATTGATTTCGTGGCCCTCCGGGACCAAAATTTGAAAAGGGGGACCAAATCCCGAAGGAGGTAAAAGACAACCTCGACTTTGACCTAGTTTAGAGATGACCTCAACTCTAACCTAGGTTAGGGTCGACCTTGACCTTGACCTAGGGGTCCAAATCCAGCTAGAACAGAAAATAGAAGGTTCCAGGGTGATGAACTACAACTGATTTAGAACACTGAATGAAGAATCTGTGATTTAAGATTACTGAGGAGTTGCTGATTAGATATGCAAGATGATTAAATCAGTATTATGTTGTCATTAATGTTAACTAGCTTGACAGTACTTATCTTGTAAGTTACTATACCGACACATCTGAAGAAAGGTGAAATAGATGAAGAACATAAATATCTACATGAGGAAGAAGTATGTATCAGATAAGGATAAGGAATACATTGAGTAACTTGTTGATGAGTCTATGACTTGATGATATCGACTTTATTATGTTGCATTCATCTATGATGAAGAATAGAGCTGAAAGACACAAAGCAGTGTTGTTGGTAAATGAAGCATTCCATTATACACCAACGGAGTGTACTGTATACCAAGCGTAGTGTTAACCGAGCTTGTGTTCACTGACGCATTTCTTTGTTAGCCGAGCAAAATAGAAAGGAATTAAATGATCAATTTTAGCTGATAAAGTATTGAGCTGTAAAGTGTATGAAATTGAGGTAACAAATAAGGTTTGTTATGAAGATCAGTGACTAACATAATTCAAGAAAGATCTAATGGAGCAGATTGAAACATGTTACTGACACATCAGCCAAAGAAGGTTAGAGTGGAAAAATCAATGAATAAGATTAAGCGGAAAAATTTGATGGACAAAAAGAAAATGATTTACTCATCTATATAAGAGACATTGGTTTCATTGTTGAAAAGACACTGGAAGAAGAAGATACTGCAGAATTATTGCGTGAAGAAGTTTTCATGCATTCTAATCCTACTGGTTAGTGAGAACTGAACTACAGAACAATTACTAAGCTACAAAGAGTAATTACCAATAGATAGTAAGTTGATATAATATTGAAACTGAAGTGATATATTGATTAGAAAGATTTGAATGAGCTAAACATTGATCTGTAAACTGCAATTGAAGTTGTTTCAAGGTAGATCATCTATTGTTACATATTTAACCATTGTACATAGTCAAATCTCTTAACCGAGTGGACTAAGAAAGTCTTTTTGATGTCTCATTCATAGAGTAAACATTGTTATCCTGTCATCCCCAGAGTGACTTCTGGTTGGATGATAACTTCTGGTCTAAAATCCTCTAACAAGGTCACACCTAACAGTGTGTTTGTAAACCTTTAATAGGGTTGGGTCTTCACCAACCTTACTTCAGAAGAGTGAACATTTTTGGGTTGCCGGTCCTAGGTGGTTTTTCCCTTCACAGGGTTTCCACATTAAATCTCTTGTGTTATGTGTTGATTGTGATATTTGTTTGTTATCATACTTTGCATATTACATGTTAGATTTGATCAGTAACTACTATAAGTTTTAAACTGACAATCGGTAAAAACACAGACAGTGAAAGTATTTTATGTTTACCGAGTAGCAAAAGTTGAAGAATTTGTTTTGGATTATACATTTTGTTTTGGGACACTAGATAACTGATTCACCCCCCTCTCAGTTATTCTAACAATTTGTATCAAAGCTGTGGTTGCTTAGAACAGACTTTTAAGGACTCGAGCACAAAGGTGTTAAGATGTATAAGAGGGAAGTACCAAAGCTGAATAAAGAGAACTTCACAGTATGGCAAAGCTGGATGAAGTTGCACATATCTGGAATTAGGAATTCTTCACTAGAACTGATGGAGAATGGATACATTGAACCGACACTAGGTCCCCTGACACTTGATCAATTGAAGGACAAGCATGAACACAATATTACTATGATGGAACTTGTTCCTTCCTGTACTGATGCCAAGTTTGAAGACATTAAGGGATGCACAACTGCCAAAGCCATGTGGGATAAACTGACTCTAATATAAAGTGGAGATGCAAATGTTAAGAGAGCCAGAGCAGAAATTCTAAGAGGTCGATTTGATGATATGAAGATGAAAAAAGGTGAGAACATTGTGCAATACACAAATAGACTAAAAGAGGTAGTACATGCTATTAGAGCATCCAATGGAGTTATTGAGGATGAAATAGTGATAAGCAAGATTTTTTAGAACTTTGCTGCCAGTATATGTGATCAGGATCTTTGCAATTCATGAAACAAGGGCTACATCCAACCTTACTCTTGACACACTGATAGGTAAGCTTACAACCTTTGAATTGAATAACTTTGCCAATAGTGTTGTATCTTTTGTTGAATATGCTTTCATGTCCTCTTTGAAGATTGGTAAGTCTAGTAGCAGGAATAGTAAGGATAATGATAGTGATAGTGGTACTGACGATGAGCTTGATGAGATTAAAGCTCTTATGGCTAGAAAATTACCCAAGGGTAAAGGAAGGTATAGAGGTAAGCTACATTTGGCATGCTTTAATTGTAAAGAAGTTGGCCACATCACTGCTAGATGTCCGAATAAGAAAGATGATGATAGATCCAAATATCGATCCAAAGAAAGCTATGGGAGAAGAGTCAACAGAGGCTACTGACACAACAACAGAGATAACTGAGATAGCTACGACAAAGAGAAAAAGGTATGTTACATAGCTGAAGAATTTGAATCTGAATCTGACACTGATGATGATGATGATGTAGAAGTAGTATTTGTTGCTATAAAAGATGATTCAGAGGAAGAAGAGAAACATGAAGAAATAACATTGATCTCTAAAGTAAGAAGAAATGATACATGGATCATAGACAGCGGTTGTACACATCATATGACTAGTGATATAGAGAAATTCGATCTACTTGATGAATATGATGGAGGATCTGTAAGGATGGGAAATGATGCACCCTGTATGGTAGGAGGTAAAGGTTCACTGATGATTAATGATAGAATAAAATGTGAAAATGCATACTGGGTATGTGGATTGAACTATAATTTGTTAAGTGTGGCTCAGCTGAATAACTCAAGCCACCGACTTGCTTTTGAGAGCAGAAAGGTAAGAATCTATGATGATGGAGGAAGACTTGCCGGAACCGGTACACAATCCAAAGGTAATCTATTTTATCTTGATATTGATTAGTCTTCTTGTTTATTAATGAAGGATGAAGATGCATGGTTGTGGCATAAAAGGTTATACCATGTGAATTTTGATAACATGATCAAGATTAGTAAGAGGAAAAGAGCTAGAGGGTTGCCTAACTTATCAAAACCAGATCATGCAATGTGTCATGAATGTCAGAAAGGTAAGATGACTAAGTCTAGTTTTAAAAGCAAAGACTACTCAACAAAGAAGATACTTGAGTTGGTTCATACTGACCTATGTGATCCTATGAGAACTCAGAGCTATTATGGTGATAGATACTTTATTCTTTTTGTTGATGACTATACTAGACTGATGACAGTTATGTTCTTAAAAGAAAAATCTGAAGCATTTAAGATGTTTAAGTGGTATAAGGCAAAGGTAGAAAAAGAGACTGGAAAAGAGTTAAAATGCTTAAGATTTGATAGAGGAGGTGAATTTATCTCTGATGAATTTACTAATTTCTGTAATGAGCATGGTGTCAAAAGATAAGTCTCTGCATCGAGAACACCTCAGCAGAATGGGATTGCTGAAAGAAGGAACAGGTCAATCATTGACTATGCAAGGACACTAATGCTGCAAAAGAATATTTCTCAGACATACTGGAGGGAAGCTGTCAATACAACTATATATGTGCTTAACCAAGTACAACTGAAGAAGGACACCAACCGGACACCTTATGAGTTATGGTTTGGACACAAACCTACTGTAAGTTATTTCAGGATTTTTGGAAGCAAATGTTTTACTCTAAAAGATGAGAGAAATGAGAAATTTGATTCTAAAGGTGATGAAGGAATATTCTTACGATATTCTACTAAGAGTAAAGCATACAAATGTCTAAATAAGGTTACAAATAAGATAATTGAAAGTACTAATGTCCATGTTGATGAGTTTGATGATAAGAACTCAAAGGAAAGAAAGGAATTGGAAGAATATGGTAGATTCACTTACATTGAACTTCCTGACTATCTACTGAAGTCACAATCTATGATAACCGGTCAACAGGAAAATAACCCCAAGGAACAGGAAAGGGAAACTGATGAACAAGATGGAGTTATCGAGCAAGCACATGAACTTGAACAGGATGAACAAGAAAGGAGAAACTGAGTAATAGCTAGTTTTGTCAGAAGACATCATCCTAAGACACAAATTATTGGAGACAGACAAGCCGGCATGGAGAAAAGAAGCAAAGCAAGACAAGGTACATGTCTAGTTTGTGAATTTGAACCAAAAAATGTGAAAGTTGCATTAGAAAATGAAGAATGGGTTAATGCAATGAAAGAGGAAATATAACAAATAGAGAAGAAAAAAACTTGGTCCTTAGTACCCCAAACTAAAGATAAAAATGTTATCAGTACTAAGTGGATATTCAGGAACAAATTGAATGAAAATGGTGAAGTGACAAGAAATAAAGTGAGATTGGTATGCAAGGGATATGCACAAGAAGAAGGCATTGACTATGGTGAGACATTTGCACTTGTTGCTAGATTGGAAGGAGTTAGAATGCTACTTGCATATGTTTCACACAAGAAATTTAAGGTTTATCAAATGGATGTGAAGTCAACATTTCTAAATGGTATACTTGAAGAAGAGGTCTACATAGAACAACCTGAAGGATTCATTGATCTAGACAATAGAAACATGGTATGTAGATTACACAAAGCTTTATATGGTTTGAAGAAAGCACCGAGAGCCTGGTATGAAAGGATGCATACTTACTTGTTAAGTATTGGATTTGTAAGAACAAGTGAAAACAACAATTTGTACATGAAAGGTGATACTGATGACACTATTCTTATTGCTGAAATTTTTGTTGATGATATTATTTTTGGAGGTCAAGATCATGTATGTAAATATTTTTTTGATGACATGAGAAATGAGTTTGAAATGTCTATGTTCGGAGAGATTAAATTCTTTCTAGGACTACAAGTGATTCAACAGAGTGATGGGATATTCATCACATAGTCCAAGTACATAAAGAAGTCTTGAAGACATTTGGCATGGAAGATGCTAAACCTGTGGGAACACCGATGGATACTAGATGTAAATTGACAAAGAAAGATGAAACTACAGAGGTAAACCAGACACTTTACCGATCCATGATTGGTAAGCTAATGTATGTAGTTCACAGTAGACCAGATATAGCACATGTTGTGGGAATTGTTGCTAGATTTTCTGCTAATCCTAGAGAATCACACATGATTACTACTATAAGGATCTTAAGATACCTGAAAAAGATAGAGGATTATGGTTTATGGTATCCTAAGGAAGGTAAGTTTGAACTGTTGGTCTATACCAATGCTGATTGGGCTGGAAATGTGGATGACAGAAAAAACACCACCGGAGGAGCATTCTTCTTTGGTGAAAGACTTGTAACTTGGACAAGTAAAAAGTAGGCTTGTATTTCTCAGTCTACAGCTAAAGAAGAGTATGTTTCTGCTACTACTAATTGCTCAAACATTGCATATATCAAGCAAGTGTTGGAAGGAATGAATGAGGTAATCACTGACCCGGTGATTATATACTATGACAAAATAAGTGCTATCAATATTTCAAAGAATCTAGTGATGCACTCTAAGACAAAGCATATATCAATTAAGTATCACTACTTAAGAGAACAAGTGCAAGAGAAGCAAGTGAAGTTAGAATTTGTTACATCTAAAGAACAACTTATAGATATCTTTACAAAGCCTCTACCGAATGACACATTTGAATATTTGAGGACTAGAATTGGGGTCCGTCCCCTATCTATCGATCACTAATGATCTGGATGTTGCATCAGCTTACACTTATCAGAAGATCACACATGTTGATGTAGCATAGTTCACACTTTGGATAATGTTCAAGGTTGTGATTAAGTTTGAAGAACTGAAATAGATTCGGATATCAGTATACAAAGATACAAAGACTGTATTGGACAACAAAGAGTCACTTAGCTACTACAAAGCTGATTATTTATTTGTTTCTTTGACATTGTTGCGAAAGGGAGAGATAAATAATATGAAACAATATGCACTGATGAGAACTATCTAAGGGAGAGATAATCTGAAAGAAATAGAACACTGAAGATCAGTTACAGAGAACAGAAATAGGAATAGGAGAGTTGGAAAGAGCATATCTAATGATTGACATTACAACATTATCAACATATGTTTAATAACATAGTGATTAAACATATTAAGCTAGGGAGAGCTTGTACAACATTTGTTTACAAATTTGTAGAATACATGTTTGGTATGTGTATGGTACACTTCATATTACTTGAGTTGCCATCAATGCCAAAGGGAGAGATTCATGAACTACAACTGATTTAGAACACTGAATGAAGAATCTATGATTTAAGATCACTGAGGAGTTGTTGATTAGATATGCAAGATGATTAAATTGGTATTATGTTGTCATTCATGTCATCTAGCTTGACAGTACTTATCTTGTAATTTACTATACTGACACATCTGAAGAAATGTGAAAGAGATGAAGAACATAAATATCTACATGAGGAAGAAGTATGTATTAGATAAGGATAAGGAATATATTGAGTAACTTGTTGATGAGTCTATGACTTGATGATATCGACTTTATTATGTTGCATTCATCTATGATGAAGAATAGAGCTGAAAGACACAAAGCAGTGTTTTTGGTAAATGAAGCATTCCAGTATACACCAACGGAGTGTAGTGTATACCGAGCGTAGTGTTAACTGAGCTTGTGTTCACCGATGCATTTCTTTATTACCCAAGAAAAATAGAAAGGAATTAAATGATCAGTTTTAGCCGATAAAGTGATGAGTTGTAAAGTGTATGAAATCGAGGTATTAGATAAGGTGTTTTATGAAGATTGATGGCTAACATAATTCAAGAAAGATCTAATGGAGAAGATTGAAACGTGTTACTGACACATCAGCTGAAGAAGGTTAGAGTGACAAAATCAATGAATAAGATTAAGCGAAAAAATTTGATGGACAAAAAGAAAATGATTTACTCGTCTATATAAGAGACATTGATTTCATTGTTGAAAAGACGTCGGAAGAAGAAGATACTGCAGAATTATCGCGTGAAGGATTTTTCATGCATTTTGATCATATTGGTTAGTGAGAACCAAACTGCAGAACAATTATCGAGCTACATAGAGTAATTACCAATGGACACTAAGTTGATATAATATTGAAACTGAAGTGATATATTGATCAGAAAGATTTGAATGAGCTAAACATTGATCTATAAACTGTAATTGAAGTTGTTTCAAGGTAGATCATCTACTGTTACATATTTAACCATTGTACACAATCAAATCTCTTAATTGAGTGGACTAAGAAAGTCTTTTTGATGTCTCATTCATAGAGTGAACATTGTTATCCTATCAACCCCAAAGTGACTATTGGTTGGATGATAACTTCTGGTCTAAAATCCTCTAACAAGGTCACATCTAACAGTGTGTTTGTAAACCTTTAATAGGGTTGTGTCTTCACCGACCTCACTTCAGAATAGTGAACATTTTTGGGTTGCCGGTCCCAAGTGGTTTTTCCCTTCACAGGGTTTCCATGTTAAATCTCTTGTGTTATGTGTTGATTGTGATATTTGTTTGTTATCATACTTTTCATATTACATGTTAGATTTGATCGGTAACTACTATAAGTTTTAAACTGACAATCGGTAAAAACAAAGATAGTGAAAGTATTTTATGTTTACCGAGTAGCAAAAGTTGAAGAATTTGTTTTGGATTATACATTTTTTTTGGGACACTAGATAACTGATTCACCCCCCTCTCAGTTATTCTAACACCAAGGGTGCCCGGAGACCTAGAAATGATGACAGAATAGGGTAGAGTACCAGAGAGAGGCACAAAGTCCTATGATGATCATGGTGAAGGCTAGGAGGACCTATTCCTAGGTCCTACCTAGAAAATAGATCCATAGAGAAGGGAAATTAAGGAGAATCCTCAAGATCCTAACCCTAATTTCACCTAGAATGAAGGAATCAAGTGCAAAATGCATCCTAAATGCAAGTTTATCATGATAAATGCACTAAAAGAGGGTGCTAAACCTATCAAGATGGAAGTGCTTCCATTTTAAGGTGATACAAAAGGTTTCACCAAAATCAATTCCTTCTTGTTGTGCATAGCCTTTGCAAACAAACCTGGCTTTATTCTGAACTATTTTACCATTTTCATCAAGTTTATTATGAAATATCCATTTACCACCAATAACATTTTTGTCATCTAGTCTAGGCACAAGTTCCCAAGTTTCATTTTTTTTAAATCTGATTTATTTCATCTTTCATAGAAGCTAACCAAAATGTATAATTTAAGGCTTCAGTCACATTTTTAGGCTCTATTTCTAATATTAAATAGAAATATTCAACAACTTGAGCTTGTTCTTCATTTTTAGCTCTTCTTCTAGTTAAGATACCCACCTCTTTATTTCCAATAACCAAAGATTCAGGATGTTGTTCAGCAATGATTCTAGAAGGTGTTTTCAAATTCACTTTAGGACTCATACTGATTTCTTGTTCATTAGATTTTGATACTACTATATCTGAATCAGTATCAAGACATTTCTAAACATTTGAAATGGATTCAGTACTTGGAGTAAATAATTATTTTGCATCTTTGTCCTGATTATCTTTCAATACTGTATTTTCATCAAAAATAACATTTATGGCCTCTACAATTTTGTTTAAACATTTATTGAAACATTTAAATTCTTTTCTATGTGTAGAGTATCCTAAGAAGATACCTTCATCAGAATTAGAACTGAAACCTTCTAAAATATCTTCATCTTTCCTTATGAAACATTTGCAACCAAACACTTTGAAATTTTTAACATTTGCAGTTTTGCCATGCCATAACTCATATGGAGTATATGCAGTTTTGATTCTAATTTGAGCCCTGTTTAGAATATATACAGCTGTATGAACAACTTCTTTCCAGAATTTGTTTGGAAATTTTGCATCATTTAGCATGGTCCCAACCATTTCTTTAACTGACCTGTTTTTCCTTTCTACAACACCATTTTGCTGTGGTGTGTGGGCAGTTGAGTATTGTCTTTTTATGCCTCATTTTTCACAATATTCAATGAACTACTAGGAGCTGAATTCTCCACCTCTATCAGACCTTAAGAACTTCATTTTTATAATTGTTTCTCTTTCTACTATTTTCCTAAAAACTTTGAATTTTTCAAATGCTTTAGATTTTTGTTTAAAAAAAGTTACCCAAGTCATTCCAGAATAATCATCTACAAATAGCATAAAATATTTTTCACCATTTATAGACTGAGTTTTGGTTGGTCCACATAAATCAGTATGGACAAGTTCTAAAGGTCTAGTGGATAGATATTCCTTAGTTTTGAAGGAAGGCTTTGTTTGTTTTCCTTTTACACACTCATCACATAGATTTTCTAGTTTCTTGATTAAAGACAATCCCCTAACCTTTTTATTCTTACTTATTCTTACCAAATTGTCAAAGTTTGCATGTCCTAATCTTCCTTGCCATAACTAATTTTCCTCTATTTGAATCATAAGATAGGTGTGAACTAAAGATGACTCCTGAACTGTAGAGTCTATAAGATTGTAGAGATTTCCACCTATTCTTATGTCATTTGCAATAATTCTATCTTGCGTGTTCTTGATTTCACATCATGTTGCATTGAAAGAAATGGAATAACCCCTATCAAAAATCTGTCTCACACTTAGAAGATTATGTTTCAGGCCTTCAACATAATAAACATTGTGTATAGGTGTGTCATTATTTAAACAGATAGACCCATGTCCTATAATAAAGGCCCCTGAATTGTCACCAAACTTGACAAAACCTCCATCGAAAACCTCTAAGTTTTGAAACTTGTTTTTGCTCCCTGTCATGTGATGGGAACAACCATTGTCTAATACCCATGTTGTAGACTTACAAGAAAACAAAGTTGTTTCAACAATTAGCTAATTTACACTATCCACATTCTTAGGTTTCCAAACCCTTTTTTACTTTAAATTCAGTTTACACTGATTTGTAATGTGTCCATAGTGAAAAAAATTAAAATATCTTATTGTCCTTTTGAAACCATAAGGTTGTTTGTATCCAAACATAGAGGCTTTTGAACCAAATTTACAATTGCTAGCTTTATGACCGAAGTAACTGCATTTAAAACAATTACCATTGAAGAAAGTAGTTGTTCCTGATTGAGACTCCTTTTTCTCAAATTGTTCAATTTGTTTACTTAGCTAAACCAACTATTGTTCTTTTTCAGTTAACAAAACCTTTTGTCTTTCAATGGTTTGATTTGCATTAGTTAGTTCTAACTATAAATTTTGATAGTTTTCTTCTTGAGTAGAGAATACTTTCTTTAGCCTCTTAACTTCTTGTAAAGAACATAGAAGTTCTTGTTCAAGATTTATTTCTTCATCTAAGTCAGATGAGGATTCTGGTTGAACTGATTCAACCTTGTTATTTTTAACAACTTCAGCCATGAATGATATTTCACCTTCTTCTACTAAATCATCTGTCTCTTCACTAGAGTCTTCTTTTGACAAGAGACTCTTTTTCCTAAAGTTTTTGAACCTTTTGTTTTGATTCCAAGGTTTCTTTCTAGAAAATAATTCTTGTTTCTCTTCTTCCTCATTTTTATCAGCATGAGGACACTTAGCTGCAAAGTGTCCATATTGACCACAATTGAAACATTTTGGTTTTCCCTGATATTTTTTTAGTTTTCTAACCAAAATTACCTCAAGGGTATCTGAGATGTCTGAGTCACTATCATCTTTCTTTTCAACCCTAAATGTTGTTTCTTTTGAAGTTGAACCAGCATTACTGTTGATTCTCATTTCATATGCAGTTAAGATTCCTTGAAGTTTATGTAGAGTCATATATGAAAAATATTTCTTTTCTTCTAAGGCATAAATTTTTGTTTAAAATTTTGGTAGAACAGTTATAATAACTTTAGCAACAACATCATGTTCCTCAATTTTTTCTCCGAAACCTTTTCTGGCATTAACAACTTTGTCAATTCTTAAGAAATATGCCGCTATGTTTTCATCTTCATTCATTTTTAAGTTATCAAATTATGTTTTCAAAGTAATCAATTTTGATTCCTTCACCTTTTCATCTCCCTATTATATAGTCTCTAGTTTTGTCCAAATGCCATTAGCAGACTAGCAATTCATGACTTTTACAAAGACTTATTTGGTAAGACCACACAAAATGGAAAATTTGGCCCTCTTATCTAATCCATAAGGAGATTTAGCATCAACATTAGTAGGAACTGATAAAGGAAATGTATATTTAGTAATGACTACTTGCCACATTTTGACATCTAGAGAATTTATAAAAGCTTCCATCATGACCTTCCAAAAGATATAATCTATTCCATCAAATAATGGGGCTCTAGTGAAGGATGCACCTTCAGCCTGTGCCTTACTTCCAAAAGACCAGGATAAACCCTATAGATAGACCAAAAAGGGTTCCTACGCTCTGATACCACTTGTTGGAAGAGAAAAAATCTAAGAGGGGGGGGTGAACAAAGTTTAACTTGAATGCTGAAGTTATTTAAAAAAATACACTTGAAACAGAAGACTAGAAGACAACTTAATGAGACATTTGAATGCAGATAAATTGACAATAAAATAAATGCTAAAAGTTGCAAATGAAGCTTATTAATTTCACACATGTCATTTGATATTAGAGCTTCTAAAGAGACATAAGAGGTAGACAGAAAAGACATACACATTATTTGTGCTGAGTGGGAAACCCTCAAAATACAAAGGATTTCCTCATAGGGAGAAAAACCACTCCTAAAAAAGAAATCTTCTTTATTGATTCACTTTGAGCTCCAACTCTTACAAAGATTTAGCAGCTACAACTACAAGGGCTCCAACCCTAGTTTCTTCAAAATCTCTCAAACTGACTCACAGTGATACATGTGGTTTTTAATGCACATATATTACTTTGAGTCTTTTACAGCTTTCAATATGATTTTCAAAAAGTACAACTGAGATCTCAAATATAGAATGATATTTATTTTCCTCTCTTTTTCACAACTTCATTCACATCTTCTTACTCCAAACACACCTATATATATGTATCCCTAAAAGACACACATACATACACCTGTGCTTGAAAGAAAAAGATAATTGTTTAACCACAGAAAATTTGCACTGATAAACTGGCATCACCTGAAAAGGGTTTATTTGTAACTGTCTAAATTTCAGACGGTTTTACCCTTTATTAAAACATTTTTTTTATAAAAAATTACAAAACCCTTTATAAAAAAAACCTGAACTAAATAATTCTTGACTAGAACTAAAGATATTGGAGATGCACAAGATGATAAACAATCTAAGAAAAAAACCACCAGAAATAATCATAACAACCTTAACTGTTTCTGCAAAACAACCCTTTGTAAAACCCAAAATAAAAATATATTGCCTGGAATTGAAAGCCTTCAACTATGGTTATTAACAAATTGAAACGAATTCAAAAACCAAATTTTAAACTGTTATTTCATACCTAACCAAATAACTTGAGAATATGTTTATATTTAAACATGCTTCAACTTCTTTATTAAAACATTTCGCAGACTGAGTCTATAAACATCATAGATGGAACCCAGAAGGAAGAAGTTACCAGCCATGAAGAACCCCCAACAAATGGTTGAGATCATGTCCAGGACTGCTAAAAATTCTCTTGTTTGAAAACTTATAGTTGCCTCTATAATATAATGAAAACCCACAAGAAGCAATGATGATCCTGCTATTTTTCATGTCATTTTATTTGCTAACCTGTGGCCTCCAAGAGTTTCAAAAAACAAACTTTGAATGATTAAGAGAAAGACAAAAAGTTTCATTTCACATCCAGATATTCCAAATCATATTCAAACCTAATTTGAAATCTGACAAACTTGAGTGACCACGTGGAGTAACTTTGAGTTAAACCAACTCAAACACATTAACTTTGAAATGTCAAGTTGTTTCTTGCACATGTCATTTGTCATCAAGGACAAAACAACATCCAACATTCATATTTACAATATTTTGCATCAAGGATAAAACTATAGTTCAACAATACTTTCAAGTTTCTAACTGTTACATCATACCTCAAATAAAACACACCAATGTTGATTGGAGGAAATGACTCATGCTCGGTCTATGCTCTGCTAGGGTTTTTTCACCTTGCATCCATCTTTGCATTTTTCATCCTTCACACATACCGCAGTTATTGTAAGAAATAGCCTATTATTTACGGCTGTAGCCACTTCCCACCAAGTAGTTGATGTTGGTGCTGGTGTGGTTTCGGATAGCAATGGTGCCGCCAAGAAAATGCCCCCGCAAGTTTGTACCCAAAGTATTCCATGAGGTATGGCCCAGCCTGATATTGTTTTACCCATTAATGAATTCAATGATGCATGCACTTGGCTTGAATCACACACCCTGATTGGCTATTTTTTGGGTCGCAACCCCCCTGAACATGTTCTCATGGACTGGGTTGCAAAGAACTGGAATCCTCATGGAATCTGCCTGGAAGGCATTCAGAGCCTTACCAAAGGTTTTTTCCTTTTTCTCTTTTCTGACCCATCCCATGTGGATGCTATCCTTGCCAAAGGTCCCTGGAATATCAGGGCCTCACTATTAATTTTCCAGCGTTGGTCTCGTGACTTCTCTGTCTTTGATGATAAGAAGCTCAAGGTCCCAATGTGGGTTGAGTTCCATGGTCTTCCCTTACCTTGTTGGCCTTTCATGCAAGCCATAGCACAAAAGCTTGGTAGGGTTATATGTCTCGAGCATGATCATTTTCTTAATCTGCGCCCTCACAAGAGGCTCTGTATTGAGGTTGACCTTTCTAGCGACCTCAAAGAATCCATAGAGATTCAATTTGGTGATACCACCTTCACCTAGAAGGTGCTCTATCTTAATCTCCCCAATACTTGCTATCGGTGTCAATCCGCGGAGCATAAGATTAAGGACTACCCTTTGGTAGTGCCTCATACCAAGCCTCCTCCCAAGGATGCTAGTTCACAACTAGTTGAGGCTGGCAAAAAGGAAGATGGTAAAAAAGATGAATGGGTCACTGTCGGTCAATGCAACAAGCCCCACAAGCAGCTTGTTTTGGCTCCCATCTCCCATCTGCCACCTGCTAATAACATGGTTTCTTTGCAAGCCCCTATTATGGAAGCTTCAAACCCTATTGAGCAGGGGAAAAATGTTTCCACCACCCAAGTTTCCGCTCCTACAGCCAGCATGCCTCCGATGGCTACTGAAATTATTGCCTCTAACTCTTTCCACCGCTCTCGCAGCTCTTTTGGGTACACTGAGGATAAATTCAATGGCATGCAAGACAAACAACGTCATATTACTCTAGATTTTTTTGGGTCTACTTTTACTCCAGGATATTTGTCTAATAGTTTTGACTCCCTTGGGGACAAGGATGGATTGGATGACACTATTATTCCATGAAGTACATCTCATGGAATGTTCATGGGTTGACAGACCTACATAGAAAATATTCTGTCAGAGATTTCCATAAGCAGATTTGTCATCTGGATGTTTTTTGCCTCTAGGAAGTTAAGATTTCTGGTTTCATGCTTGATGCTACTTGTAAAGTTATTTGGCCTAAGAGCCTTGCTCTTTGTTCCTAGCACGAGGCTGGCTGAGGTGGAGTTGTTACTCTCCTCTCTCTTCATTGGCATTATCTATTGGTTAGCCATGGTTCCGATCCCATGCAATGAGTGGTTTGGGCCACTTTCATCATTGAGAATCATTCCTTCGGCATAGCTAATGTTTATGCTCCCAATGATGCTGTTGAAAGATCTCACATGTGGCGTTGGCTTGCAAATTCTCTGCCACCTGCAACTTGGCTTGTTTGTGGGGACTTCAATATGGTGGAGATGGTGGCTGACAAGAATGGTTTTGTACCATTTCGATGGACAGCTAGTGAAAGAGAAGCCTGGTACTACATGCGTAATAAATTAGGGCTTTTTGATCCCAATGTGGACCGCCGCCATTCTGATGGGGCTTGGCACACTTGGTCTAATTTTAGGGCTTCTTCTGACAGAATTCATAAATGGCTTGATCATGCCATGATCTTGGCTCAATGTTTTTTTTCCTTCTCCAAAAAGAAAGCCCTTCCTATCCTTCCTCTTATTGATGTGACCTTGTCAGACCACTATCCCATCCAATTTAATATTGTTTGGTAGACAGCTAAGGCTAGGCCTCCCACCATGCAATTCTACTTTAATACTTCTGTCCTTCATCATCCTTCCACTGTGGCCCACATTCATCGGGTTTGGAACTTGGAGCCTAGACCCACCCACTTGACTGGTTGGATTCAATGGTGGAATGACGCCATCAGGCATACAGCTCATTTCCTACGCATTTATGGTAGGCAATTGGCCAACTGTCATTGTAGAGCCCATGATGCCAATACAAAAGCTTTGCATGTTACCACCGAAGCCTTAGCTCAGAACCCATTCAATCCAGAGTTGTAGGTCAATCTTGCCAAGTTACATCACTAGAAGCAAGTGGCCCATAACCATGCTGTGAGAGGATCCCAGATCAAAGCTCGGCTGCACTAGTTAAAGGTTGGAGACCAAGTCTCTAAAGAATTTTTTACTACCCTCTAGCCTCACCATACCAGTACGGGCATAGCCAGAATCCGGGAAGGTCCTTCCCTTTTCACGGACCTTCCTGATGTTTTGCAAGCATTTGTTCACCACTATGAACAAGTATTTGCTACTTAGGGCTGCTCCCCTGCTAGGGAGAAAGCTCTCATGGATTGCATCATAGTGGTTCCTGAATGTGTCTCCCCTACTCAGTGGGTCTTTTGTGACCAACTGCTTTCCTTGCAGGATCTTCGTGAAGCTATGTTTTCCATGGCTGATGATAAAGCCCCTGGTTGTGATGGCTTTCCCTGTGAGTTTTACAAAACCCTTTGGGATGCCACTGGTCTGGATCTTCACCAGGTTTACCTGGAAGCCTTTCAAACCCAGTCTCTTGGGGATATCATCAACTAGGGGAATATCAAGTTCATTCCCAAAGCTAGGGATCCTAAAGATATTTGCAACTGGCAACCCATCACTTTGCTTAATGTTTCCTACAAGATCATTGCAAAAGCGTTGGCTCTCAAGATCCGACACATGCTTCCACAAATTGTTTGGCCTAAGAAAATAGGGTTTATTAAGTCAAGATTTATTCTTGACAACATCATTTCTATTTGGGAAGGTATGGAATGGGCTCGTAAGTCTCACTAGAAAGCCCTTTTTTTCTCAAAATTGATTTTGCTAAAGCTTATGATCATATTGAATGGCATGTTATCCTTGTGATGCTTCATGCTATGGGTTTCAGCCCAAGATTTCTTCAATCTATGCAGATGCTCTTCAACAATGCCTCTGCCTACATTACCATCAATGGCCACCAGTCCTCCACCTTTGGGCTTTTTGTTCCATTCAACAGGGTTGCCCTCTGGCTCCTACTCTTTACATGCTAGCGGCCGAAGGGTTTGGCTATTTGCTAGCTCACTCCATTTCCATGGGAAGTGTTAGGGGAATCTCCTTGCCGCATTCCTCTCAACAGCTTATTAACAACCATTTCACCGATGATTCTTTCCTCACTTTGGTGGAGGATGAAGAGAATATCAAGGCAGCCTTGCAATGTTTAGACACCTTTTCCTTGGCTTCTGGCTCAGCCATCTAGTGGCATAAAATCCTTTGTTACAGATAGTTGGCTCTTCGTGAACCTCCCTGGCTCTCTTAGTTTGGCTGGACAAGAATTCAACATGGGGAGATATTCCGGTTCTTGGGTATCCCCTTTTCTTTTCAAGGCAATCCTACTGATCTATGGAATGCAGTGCTTACTAAAATTGAAAAAAAGCTTACCTACTGGATCACGAAGCTTCTCTCCCTCTCCAAAAAATTCCAGGTCTGCTCCAAAGTTTTGGCCGCTACGCATGTTTACTACTCTTCGTGTTGGGCCCCTTCCAAAGCTTCTTACAAATGGCTCGAGAAACTTCTTCAAGATTTTCTCTGGGCCTCTGGCATTGATCACCAAGGCTTTCACAGAGTTGCCTGGGACTTTTTTTGTCTTCCGAAGTCCTCTGGCAGGCTTGGATTAATTGATACCCAAAAGAAAGGGCATGCCCTTTGTGCCAAGTGGGTTGTGCGTTGCCTCACTAGTGAGGAATCCTGGAAAATTCTACTTCATCACTACATTTCTTCAGGATTTCCTCTTCACAAGCCGGCCTGGAAGGGTATTGGATTTCAAACCCTGCTGGTTATGAGGGAGCCTATCCAAATCCAGTGTAATTTTATCACCAAAAGTATTTGGAAAGCTTGGGAGTCTACCAATCCTTGGCTTCGGTGGGCTGGGAATGGATTTTGAGATGGTCTTTCTTTCAACCAGTAGAACATTTGGTGGTCTCCTCTTTTTTCCCAGCAAGGGATTCCTCTTTCTAGAATTTGAGGGGTTAGTGCTCTTTGGTTTCATAAGCATGGCATTCAAACCCCTAAGGATATCTTCTCTAGAGCCACCATGAGTCTTTGATCCTGGGATGATCTCTGTGTTCAGTTTCGGCTCATCCGCCCAGATCATCAGACTTTCAACTTGTTGGTTTCTACCATTCCACCTCACCTCTTGCACAAGTTGGGAATTTAGTATGTCAGACCATGGTGGAAAGACTAGAAGTGGTATCCTACCACTCCATTCACTAGCTACAAGCCCAAGCTTGGGTATTCTTGGCTTATGCCCCATTTACCCATGATTGACTCTCTCAATCACCGCTGGCACCTTTCCTCTTCTCAGAAGAGCTGGGGGTGGAGATTCTGCATCATTTGGAATGTTGTTACTAAGCCTAAAATTGCTCATTTTTCCTAGTGTTTGTTGTACCAGGGCTTTCTCTTGGGAGCTAGGCTCAGGCATATGGGGGTTCCTAACCCTAAATGCCCCTTTTGTGGTCACTCTAAGATGCTCATGCATATTTTCTAGTTTTGTCATCATGCTCAAAATTACTGGAGTTGGATTCATGACTTTTTTTCTCTCTTTAGGCTTGAGCCCTTTTATTGGCACATGGTTCTTCTTGGTGACTCTCCCAGAATGCCTTCCCAGTTCACCCAGATATGGCACTCTTTTTGGCTGGAAATTTTGTTTACTCTATGGAAAGATAGAAACGCTATGCTTTTTTCTCACAGTTTCCAGGACAATCATGTTTCTCTTTTTGATAAAGCTTGTATTTGTAACAATGTTATGATGAAGATCCAGGTGCAAGCTGACAAGGTCACCCTGGAGGTTGCCAACTTACAGGAGTTTCTCCAGCACTAGGGCAATGCCCCTTGCACTGTTGCCCAGGTTCCTCCAAGTTCTCTCTCAGCTGATCATACACCACCCCGAGGCCGACGTCGTAGCTGGAGTTCCTCTGCCAAACACTCCAGGACTCCATGATGGTGGTGTCACCATTCCGCCTCACCTCCTCTTCAGAGGGATGCAGGATCTGGGTGGCCTCTTGTGCTTGCTTCCACTGCTACTACTTTTTCTCAGCCTTTGGCCTCTACTCCTATTAATCAGGGAAAGTTCCCTCACCTAGCGCTAGCTATTTCGCCTAGGCGGGAGGAAGGAGAAGTTGAGAAAGATCCTGAAGATGGCTGGGCCATCCCTGATCAGGCTCCTCTGCCCAATGTCTGGGGCAATTTGGATGACAAAGATCCTCCTCCCTCTTCTTCTGCTGCTCTCGCAGCCTGAGGGTTTCTGGTTTTATAGTTTTTTTTATGAATAGTTGTTTGTTTTCGGCCTTAGTGACGTGTGAACTTGCGGGGTGATTCGTTCCCCTGGCCCCTTTTTTTGTGAATATTGTACTTTAATATTTCTTATTAATAGTGAAGGCCTCTATTCATCAAAAAAAACACACCAATGTTTTTATATCTACAATTTCCTCATATCTCACATCTATAACATATGTAGATGAAAGGAATAACAAAAGAATGAAAAAGAAACATACCACACTCAATCGACACTCCAAACAGTGTGTGTTTTAACACCAACTGGAAATGTGTCACCAGTTGCTATAGGTGAATTTGAATCCTATAACAATGAAAACATAAATCTTACAAAGTATTGATGCAATAAAAGATGGAACTATTTAACATTTTTCTAATTTATTTTTTGGGGAAGTTAGTTAACATTTTTGTAAATAGAAAAATAATTCTAGCACTAATTTAAAGGTAAAGTATATGCATATGATATGAGATGTTAAACTGTCTACACACCAAGGACACATGACAACCAGAAATGATTTGGCAATCCCCAAGATTAAAAGACCAACTCACACACAATAATCTCTTAGCAGAAGCTCAAGAAAAATTTGTCGAAGAAAAAATATAAAGGCATTTTATGTAAATCCAAAGGAAAAGGTGTTTCTTATTCCATGAAAAATCCACTTTACATCAAAATGAATATTAAAAACATGTAAAAACAATTGAAATATCATTGCAGCAGAGAGCAATTTATCAATAGAAAGAGAGATCATTTTAATATTTAGCAAATTGGATTAAAAAATCTTATGGAATAGATAAAAATGTAGACCTAAGATAAGATTAAAAACTTTGTGGTAATTATACAGAGAGTTGATTCTCCTCATTATTTCCAAAAATTTAAGATCAAAGTTGTTATCAAATATATTAATGAAATAAAAATGTTGCTCATAGTTTAGATTAATACCAATGATTTATAGGAATATTGATTGGCAACCATCTTGTTCTGATATTGTGATTCAAAATTTGAAACAAAAGTAGCATTATTAGACTCTTCACCAGCTATTTGGGATTGTTTAGCAGTTGTGAAGAGTTCCTCTATGAGTGCAATAAGATGCATCAAAAGTCAATTCTATCAGTCAATTAGTGCATATAATTTTCATATTTATGTTCAACCTTAACCAAAATGAAGGTGGACTGAAGTTAGAAGAAGCTTGAGGACGGTAAAATTTGTATTAAGAGGGAAAACCACCCCAAGGTAAGAACACCTCCATAGGAAACAAAATGAGGGGATGTAAACTATAAAAAGGATCTGAGACACCTTATCAAGTATAATTTGAAGGGTATGATCAACACCATGAGACACCTTGGTAGTTGCTGCCCTATTTGAGGGGAGTTGCAGGAAACACATAACAAGAGGCATGACCACAACCAAAATAAACCGGTTATTTATAGCGGTTTTTCTTTAACGGTAATAATGTTTTTCTCAACGGTAATTGTGTTTTTTCCTTAGAGTCATTGTAGCCTGCATTAAAACCAAAAAAAAAACTACTCATTTCTTTAGCTACACATTTTCTATGGAGCCATTGCAGTGGATTCAAACAATAAGGAACACCCGTTGCATTGGATTTAAAAAATAAAGCGCACAACCTGGACAAAAAGAAAACAAGCCACACATTTTCTTTAGAGTCATTGCAGCCTGGATAAAATAAGAAAACTAGACATTTTCTTAGAGCCATTGCAGCCTAGATCTAAGAAATAATAGAGGTTTTAATTTGTTTCTATAATTAATAATATTTTCTAATTTTCTATTCGTATTTTTTTTAAAAAAATTATTTATTATCTATATTAAATTTTCTATTTTTATTTTTTTTACAATTTTTCTATTTTTCATTTTATTATTATTTTCTTTTAATTTTTATAAATTTATTTAATAAAGTTATCCAAATAATTATTAACTATATTTTTTTAGTTTTTCCTTTCTTTTTCACAATTTTCTTATTTTTTATTTCACTTTTCTTTTTTTCTTTTTTAAAAATGCTTTAATTAAATTATTGTTATAGGCCACTTTACTTTTATATTTTCTCAAGTTTCATTTATTCTTTCCTTTTCAACATTTTTTTTAATCTCTTTTTTCGCTTTTGATCTTTTTTTGTGGCCTTTTCACCTTTGGTTTTAATTACTTTTTTAACTGACATACATATATTAAATATTAATATTGACACAAATGAACAATATATATGTATGCCAATAGTAGTCTGACACATGCAAGATATTGCATTAATTAATATAGAATATATTGTATTATGTAATAATATCATTAGATAAAGTAATATTATTATAATCATATAAAAATTTAAAAATATATCATAATACTATTAAATATTAGAATAATTTCAATAAATTTATACAATTTATATAATATTATCTGCATTTAATAAAATATATTATAAAATTAATAATAATTAAAATGTTATCATTAATACTTGATAATATTAATAGTAATATTTAATATATATATTATCTAATTAGGATTAGGATTAGGGTTTTGGTCAAATCAAAGTTATGGTTAAGGTTATGTTATGATTTAATTAGGAGAAATTATTTAGGTTAGGATTAAGGTTAGCCTTCATTAAGGGGTGGGTGTAAGGATAGTGTTTAGTAAGATTTAAAATCATTTAAATTAAATATCAGAAATTAGGATTCAATTAAAGTTGAGGTTAGGATTGGGATTTAATTAGGGTTATAAGATATATATTTAATTTAGGTTTAGGGTTCTAATATGGTTAGAGTTACACTTCAATTAGGGCTAGGGCTACAATTAGGTTAGGGTTAAGGTTCAATCAGGAGATTATTTGAATCAAGGTTAAAGTTAGAGTAAGTTTACTGTTTAATTTGGGGTAGGCTAAGGTTAAAGTTTAATTATGATTATGGTTAGTATTAAAATAAGATCACAAATATGTTATAGTTATGGTTAGATCTAGAATTAGAATTAGGGATAGGGTTACAATTAGAATTAGAGATAGGGTTTTAATTAGGGTCTAATTAGGGACAAGTTTTAGTTGGGTTAGGGATTAATTATAGTAAGGGTTAAGGTTCTAGTACATTCAATTTGGTAATGATTTTATAAGTAATAAGGTTAGCATTCAAATAAATTTAGGATTTAGGGACCCACTGAAGGTTGGTTATGACAATATTGCATTGACCTAATCAATGGGTGGATGGGAGGCGATAGCATGTGGTATTAGGCCATGGGTTAAATAAATTCCAAATTATTTATCACTTACAATATAATAAAATTGAAAGTTCCTACCAAAAATGTCAATTAAACTAATGACTTATGATTTTAATAAATTTAGCATTAATATTCAAATAGGGTTAGGGTTATGTTTTTATTATTATTAGTGTTTAATTAGGGTTAGGGTTTAATTAGGTTTATGATAGGTTAGGGTTAGGTAGATAGGAATATCATTCATTTAGGGTTAGGGTTAGGAATAAAATGTAGTTGATTCTCTTTCTTGTCGATTCCACAATCTTTTAATTGCAAATTCAAATGTTTAAATTTAGTGAATAAGTCCTCTAAGTTGAAAAACTTAAAGGACTAAGACCTAGGAGCTTATTTTCCAACTCACGACAAGTCTAAGTTCATCAATTGTCCCAAATAGTATTTTGAGAGCTTCACAAACTTGGTTGGGTATTTTCAAGTTCTCAACATGAAATACTAATTTAGGAGATAAATTTAAACATAGAAAGCCAAATGCTTGGTCACACTTATTGAAAAAAAATTCTTTGTCCTTAGCTTCATTAGGTTCTTTTTATGTTCCCCTGTATAAGCCTTTATTCTTTAATACAAGAATTACTTTCAACTTCCAATAATGATAATTGAAAGGTGTTAGAGACTCTATAGTCACATTAGGATCCATGTTCCTAGACTTAGATTGTTTCTTTTAGAATGCAAAAATGAAGACAACTTCATGAGGAAGTGTGAAAAATAGAAAAGACACAACACCCCTTGATTATCTTCCCCCGTCCTTTTTGGCACTTTATAGAAGAAGTGATTTGTAACCAAAGCTACAAAAGACACTGAAAATGACACTTTATAATGATGGTGTGTACATGTGTCCATTGGATTCGTGATGAAAAATAGAACTCAATAAATTGAGTTAAGGAGAAAAAGAATTTTGTCACTTTACAAAATTAATCCCCCTACAAAAAAAATTATCTTTACCTGTACCAAAAAATAATTTTTGAAAAATAAAAATATGGAGCAAAGTTAAGCCCCCTGGGGTAGAAAAGAATAGGGGACTACAACCCCAAAAAATTTTTTACTGGAGTAGGAGTTGACACATAGAGAGCTCATGGGGACTATTCAAACAAATCCCAAAGGTAGAAAAGAAGATGATGAACGGGGCCAACATGCATAAGCCACTGCGTGGTGAGGTTGTGAGAGGGTTAGTAGATCGCAAGGCCACCGGAGATGTTGTGGGACTCAATGGATAGAAGATGAAAGCCACACCGCTTATAGATGTCCCTCCACCATAAAACCTTTGAAGATGGGTAAACCTTCCAAGAAGTTGCAACAAGCAAGATTTGAAATATCTCTAACTTTCTCTGATACCATGTAAAATATGAGGATCTATAAGAGATAAAATGAAGCACAAAATCACAATGAGAAAATTTGACCATAGATTCATTAGAGAAGAAAAGTACCCAAGTAACTAGGATGATGTGTCAAATTAAAATCGACACATCTCTAGTAGGCTCCTGAAAGATTACGAATTGTATAGACAAGTGTTAAATGAACATAAATGAATAATTAAGCTTAAAATTCTAAGTGTAAATTAAATAATTAGACTAACAAGAATCTATTACGAATCTTTGGTTTATGATTAAGATTTGATTCCACTCACATAGCTATCATTCCCAAGAAGAAAACCCCTTCTAATTTTTTAGATTTGTGTTTCACTTCAATATGCAACACCATTTACAATAGTTTTACTGAGGACATCAAAGCAAGATTGGCAAAGATTATCCCATCTATGGTGACAGAAAAAAAAAAATGGGGTTTTTTTCTAGGAAAAAAGACTCTTGAAGGTGGAATTTTGTCACATTAACTATTGCATTTGATACATGAGGAAGAGATCCTAGCAACGATCCTAAAGATTGATATGAAAAAATCCTATGACATAGTTAAGTGGGATTTCTTATTACAGGTATTGAGGAAGTTGGGATTCTCAAATTGTTGGTACAAATTGATCCATTCTTGCATCTCTAGAGACAACTTCTTCGTCTTGATTAATGGCTCTTTGTGGGGTTTATTCTCATCCTTTCAAGGTATCCATCAAAGGGATCACCTCTCACCATTCTTTTTTATCCTTCTTGTAGATGGTCTCAATAGATCTATTAATGCAAAAAAGTATAAAATCTCTTACATAGGCATTAAGATAGCCAATGTTCCTTCCTCTATCACTCATTGCCTCTTTGTTGAGGAAACATTGTTAATGGACAATGCAACTATGGAAGAAATAGTTGATATGAAGAGAGTTATATATTCCTATCTTAAAAATTTGCAGTAAGTTCTAAACAAGAATTAATAAAAATTATTCATTTTTAATGTTTCTCCTTTGGTTAAGGACATATTGTAGAAGTCTTGGAACTTCAATATCAAAGTACTACAATGTAAATATTTGAGCATCCCTCTCTTTGGGAGTAAGATTTCAAATAATTTTTGGAATGTAATCCAAGTATCAATTGACAATAGAGTTTCATCATGGAAATATAAAGACTTGCTCTCTCTGGAAAGACTACAATGATTAAAAAAATCTTAAATGTCATCCCCATCTACATCATGTCAGTTCTCAACATATATAAGGATGTTTGATACAGAATTTAGTCTATCCTTCATAAATTTCTATGGAATGATAACATGTCTAATAAGAAGAGGATTCCTCTTCTTTCTTGGGACAAGGATTGTTCTTGAAAAGATGTTTTGGGTTCAGGATTTCAAAACATGAAATCACAAATTTCAACACTAGGGGCCAAAATGTTTTGGAAAATATATTCTCACCTTGAATCAAATTGGTGCAAAGTCCTCAAACACAACTACTTAGATTCAATGAAAAAGAAAGGATCTTCACTTAATTGAGAAACCTGCCTAAAAGATCAACCTTTTGGAATTTTATGTCTTGTAAAAAGGTCATCCTATTGCATCTTTTCTATGTCATCAAAAATGGGGAGAAGGAAAACTTCTTGGAGGATGCATGGAATAACCATTTCCCCTTGAAAAAACTAGCTGATTGGAAACCTTTGGAGCTGATTTTGAAGTTGATCTAGGGTGACAAAATAAAAGATTATTTCATTATTCAGAACTCCTCTATCTCCTTTAAATCTTCTATGAGATCTTGGGACTTCCTCGTGCCCTCACTTAGATCATGACAGAGTTCCTAAAATCTAAACCATCCAAGAGACAATTTTTTCTTCTCTAAAGAAGAGGACATTATCATTTGGCCTAAGTCCAAATTAGATCTTTATTCAGTGAAGGAAGGATATTAAACTCTCCAACATCAATCTCTTTCTCCTTCTATTTGGAGAAATCATTTATGCTAGGATTCAGAGTGTCTTCCTAAAGTAGGGGCATTTGTGTGGTTAGCAATCAAAGATAGAATTTTAATAAGCATGAGGCTAGATAGATTAGGAGTTACCCCTCTTCTTAAATTATTTTATGTGATAAATTCTTTGAAACTTTTGACCACCTTTTACTTCAATGCATTTTTGTAAAATTTATATGGTCATGGTTTCAAAATAAATTGCTTTGGGAAGGTCCTTTTCACAAGCTTCTTAATCACTTTCAATCTTGGCATATATTCTACATTGTTCCTTAATTAACCTTTGTTTGCCTATGGAAGATCATCCCATCCATCATTGAATATAACTTATGGCTGGAAAGAAATAATAGGATCTTCAATGATTGAAAAAATTAAAGCTTTCTCAAATACTTATCAAAATCAAGAACTCTATCTTTGAATCAGCTATGAACTTTTTACACAAATTTCCAAATTCTCATACAGTCTTATCCTCATGGGGTCAAGCTATCCTCCAATATTGGAATTTCCTTAAGCCCCTTCTCACACTGGGGTCACTCGCATCATGTCATAAAGTATAAAAAGTGAACACCTTTTGGTTGCCTCCTTCAAAAAATAGGATCAAAATGAATTTTGATGATGCATCTAAGGGGAATCCAAGAATCTCAAGAGTTGGGGTCATTCTCAAAGACTCTCAGGGTAAGGTCCTCAAAGCAGCCTGCAAGTTCATTCCTCATGCTTCCAACAATATAGTTGAGTTATCAACACTCATCTTGGGACTTTCATTAGTAGCTGAATGTGGAGTTCACAACCTCTGTATTGAAGAAGATTCAATGGTGTTCATTAATTCCCTCTCTTTTCTCTCTACTCCAAAATGCCAACTAAATTACTTCTTACAACAAGCCCTTTTATTACTTAAATTTTTTCATAACTTTGAGGTGTCTCATTGCTACAAAGAATCTAATGACTTGGCTAACAATTCAAAAAATTTAGCAATAAAAAAAAATTATATATGATTAATGGGATAACTTCTATTTGTAGCGATAAAGCTCTTTTGTATTTTTAACATTCTTTTCTTCTATTTATGTGGGGCAAATTAGTTGACAAGTTTATCACATTGCAGGCTTCCATTTATTTGTTGCATCCTGTGCATTTGTTAAATAAGACATGTTGTTGTTGTTTCATGTTTTGGAGTAGTTCCTCATTCATGATCTAGCAAGTTTTGTCACCATTTTCAAAAATCTAGAGATGTACAATATTAGTGAGTCCATTCTCAGCTACATCTTCATCCAACCCACAATTTACTTCAAATAAAGCTTGTGGTTCTCCATCTGATTTGTGACCACCTACTCTCAGGAGAGATTGTCATTGCAAATTGGAGGTTCTCTCAAATAGTAAATTTGTTTCCAAAGAACATGACCTACTTGAAGGCTCTTGTTATATAAGCATCTGCAATCAAAAAGTGTTTTAAGGTTCTCACAAATATGAAAATTGTGGCCTTTAGGCTTCATATTATGTATACAACCTGTGATCAGTGAAAACCTAACCTGTTCGGAACATGTGTAGAGAGTCAAACATTAGTGAGAGCACCATATACCTAACATATAGAAAAACTATTTGCAAGACACCTCAGATAGAGCTTAAATGGGAGCACCCTGTCATCATTTGATTTTCTCTTAGAATAGGGATGTGGGTGTGCTGTCAAAACACAACAAGCATGTCCCTAATGTTGTTAAGGAAAGATTAGGATCATTTAGGAACCATAGATACCCCATAATGGCACAAAACCAGGTATGGTGAACCTATTTTCCCTTGTCCCAAGAGTTCAAATGAAGCCAAATGCAGATTCTAGATTAAGGATGAGTATGCAAAGTTCATTTTAACCACAGGAAGGATATGAGATGAATGAAAATGGTTAATATTGCTTAAAATAAACTAGATTCAATCCATTAGGCTACGCTAGAGTGAGCTAGAAAGCATAAAAGTGAGGTAAATCTAACAATACTAGAAATTATGCTAAGTCTAGATGAAAATGAGCATGATAACAATGCTTAATATGAAAGATGTGAATTGGTAAATTTCCCTTGGAAGGGAGACTATTTATAGGATTTGAGTAAGGGCTTGGGTTAGAAAGGAGAGTTAGGGTCAAATTCAAGGTTAGGGGTAAGGTTAGAGGTATGGTCAAAGGGATAAGGGTTAAGGGTTGCTCACACATGAGCAAGACTAGGGAAGTGTGCTAGGGGACCAAGATGGAAGAAGAGACATAGGTATTCATTAAGGGGATGTAAGAGCCATCAATGAAGGTGTAAGAGGCCATTAATGACCATGTAAGGCTCATTAATGAGGGGGGTTGACCCGAAGTCAAAGGATGAGGGTTTAGGCTAAGAGGGTTACGAAATACCTCTTAAATAGGTTTAGAGAGTGATTAGGAAATTGAGGATAGGTTTAGGGTTTTCTAGAAGATATCTAGGGTTTTAGGGAATTAAATAAATTATTTATTTATTTAAAGGGACTTTGAGACATAATTTATTAAATAATTAATAAATTGGAGGAATAAACATCCAAACTTGGTTTAAATGTTTTTGGCTGGGATTATTTAATTAAATGTCTTTGATTAAAATAGGAGAAGGGATAATGAAAACAAAAATAAATTAATTAATTAAATAAATAACTAATTAATAAATTATGATGTCATCAGGACTTTTGTCAACTAGAATATTTATAATTGACAAGTGGATGTTTAGGTGTCTACATTTGCCCCTCTTTGATGCGATGCCACAAGTGGCGTGGTGTCAAAGACAATAAAATAAGATGACCAAGGCTAGAATAGAAGATAAGGGGTTGTGCCCCCTCAAGAAAATAATGCAAAGAGGAAAATTTGTCGAATTTTTGAAAAGAACACGGAAAGGAAGGGAAATGATGAAGAAATATGGGAAGGGGAGATAAAAAGATGTCCTTCGAAGAGAAAAGATGGATGAATGCAATAGGATGTGAGATGCAAGATGTGGGATGAAGCGAAATGAAGGATGCAAGATGCAAGACTAATCTATATGATGCCAGAGGAGGGGGATTTGGGGAGCTCATTGTGTAAATGTGGAGAGCACAACCTAGTTTGATATAGCAACATTAGAGACCTGCCAAGGTTATTGGTAACTCAAGGCCTTTTCACCAACATTGCATAGGACTAACGCAAAAAGACATGCAATGGTTTCCCCAGCATCACACATGAATCCAGGAAGAAGCATGTTAGAAATGATGTTGGAGAACCCACAAGAAAATGACATTTCCCAAGTGCACCATGTAACCCAGAAGATCACATGTGAAATGTGTAAGAGTCATATTTGAATGACTCACAGGAAGAAAAAAAATATCAAAAGACCTTTCCCCAGAGTGCCCTCATTCAAAGCGCACCATGATATAAAGGATCATGGCAACTATGAGGAGAGGAATACTAAGAAGGTGAAAAAGATAAACAAGATCTAAAGGACAAACTCCAAGACCAAAGTGATAAATCCACAAAATGTCCATTGCCAAGGAGAACAATTGAGTTGATTGATGGGGGAAGATTAGGTTAGAACGTGAGGAAGGATACATCCTACACAGACCCAATTTGATTGATGATGGAAGATTAGGTCAGACATGAGGAAGGATACATCCTCAAGGACCCGTTTGATGAGGAGAATTTTGTGTTGTTGTTGGAAAATGATGAGTCAAGGATAATCATGTGATAAAAGAGAGTCGACAAAAGATGTTTTTGAAGTGCAAGGCTAGGTGGGACAAGTTATCTGATCATAGTTGTTGCAGGACTGACGAGGATATGTACAATGGACAAGGAGATATGTACAAGAAATATTTAGAGAAGCTTAGGGATTGGGATAGGAGGATTTCATGATATAGGATATATACAGGAAGCTCAAGATTGTGGATAGGAACTGATGGCTACATGGGGAAGGCTGGAGGATAGAACACCTTGGGAGTCATGGGCTAGTGGTGGGGATGGGTATTGGATAAAGAGGATTTGGGATCAGGATTGGGATGGGTGGGGGATGGGAGTTTGATATATAATGACCTATTCTACTATGTATGGCACTTGTTTCCAATTTTTCACCAACATACTTGTCCAAGGCCCTTGACTTGCCAAGTTTTCACCATTGGACAATTATTTTTTCTTTTCTTTTTTCATTTTTTGGATTTTTTTTTTTTTGGATTTTCCAATTTTTATGGATTTTCTAAATTTTATAGGATATGGTTCAAGCATAGAATTGCTTCATATGTATGATATTGATAGGATCATTCAAGGGCTCAACTTCTGGTGTTTATAGTTGATAAGATCCTAAGCCAAAGCATGTTGTGACAATGTAAGGACCTAACCAAGTAGGTTTGAATTTGCCTTTTTTCTCTCGATGTGCTTGCACTTTTTTATTTTCCTTGATGACCATGTCACTGACCTTGAATTGTCTAGGATGAACCTTCTTGTTATAACTCCTTTTGAGTTGATTCTGGTATGCAACCAGGTGATCATGTATGCTTGCTGCCTCTTTTCATCTAATAGATCAAGATGTGTGAGGCTTGCCACATGGTAGTCTTCATCTGTGGTATAGTTCCTCATGGATACACGAAATGATGGGAGCTCAAACTTGATTGGTAGAATGGATTCAACATCATATACAAGGGAGTATGGGGTGGTTCCTATGGGAGTACATTAAGAAGTGCAATAGGCCCAGAGGGTAGGATTTATTTGGAGGTGCCAGTCATGACCAAAATCATTGACAACCTTCTTGAGGATTTTGAGGATAGTTTCATTGGTTGCCTCAGCTTGACCATTTCATTGAGGGAAGAATGGGCTAGAGAAATGATGGTGGATGTGGAGTCTAGCACATAGATCATTCATATGCTGGTTTTCAAAAAGTGTACCATGATCTTTGAAGATGGTAGAAGGGATGTCAAAATGACAAATGATATGGTAGAGGATGAACTTGGATATTTGAATTTTAGTAGTGAGGATGAGAAGAATTGCTTCAACCCACTTTGTAAAGTATTATGTGGTTGTTATGATATATTTGTGTCCATCTAAGGAAAGGGGAGTGATTAACCCAATGAGGTCAAAGTCCCAACATGAAAAGGGCCATGGTGGTGCAATAGGCTCCAAGTCTTGAGCTGGAGCATGGATCAGATTGGCATGTTGTTGACATGATAAGCTTTTCTTGATGAATTCACAGGCATCATGCTCTATTGTTGGCCAGTAATACCTGACTCTAAGAAAATGCTTTTCTAGGACCATGCCACTCGTGTTGGCACCACAAATTCTAGAGTGTATCTCTTGTAAAGCCAAGACAACCTCGTTTGAATCTAAACACCTAGAGAGGATGTTGTGATATGCTCAATGATAAAAGGTGTTAGCTACAAGAGTGTAGTGGAAAGCATTGTGAATTAGATTTTTTCATTGGGCATTGGTGAGATAGGGGGATATAATACCATTTTAAAGATATATGTGAATCTCATCGTACCATGGGGACTGAGGACCAACCAAGACACACACCATTTCTGAATCGACATTCTCATAAGAAGGCATGGGGACCTTCTCAACTAAGACTTCATACTGTGACGAGTCTCGAGTGATTTCTAGTGGTGATCTAATGGTTTCCATTGCATCAGTCTCTCTACTCTATACCCTTGGTATCTACGTGAAGTGTAGATTCATGAAATGCTCTTTCAATCTATCCACCATTTCCTTGTAGGGTAGAAGCTTGTCATCTTTTTTTTGGAATTCATCTAGGACTTTCTTGATTATCAGTTGTGAGTCTCCAAATATTTATAGTTATGTTATGTTCCATTGGATAGTTGTCTTGAGGCATGAGATAAGTGCCTCATACTCTGCAATATTTTTATTGCAAGGCAATCCCAATTTGAATGATTTAAGAATGTAGTCACATTGAGGTGTGATGAAAAGGATTCCTTCCCCTGATCCATGTGATGTGTAGGAGCCATCAACGTATTGCTTCCATGATGGTTGTTCTTCAATCATGCATAGATGTTCATCAGGAAATTACATGATTAGTGGATATGCATCTACCAGGGGTGCTTCAACTAGTTGATTGGTAATGACTTGCCCTTTGATTTCTTTTCGATCTATGTACTAGATAACGAACTTGATTAGCAACATGACCCATTTTTGCATTCTACCTATTAGTGTTGTCCTTGATAGAAGATACTTGAGTGGGTCCACCTTTGAGATGAGCTTGATGGTGTGGCTAAGCATTTAATGCCAATGCTTTTGAGTGGAAAAGACCACTGTGAGGTACACTTTCTCCATTGGTGATTAATTAAGCTCATAGTCGACAAGTGCTTGGCTGATATAGTATATGGCTTCATCTTTGTTTTTGTCATCAAGTTGTACTAGTAATGCCCCCAGTGTTGTAGTAGTTGCAGAGATGTATATGATCAGAGGGTGTCCTAAGACTGGAGGTACAAGGATGAGAGAGTTGGATAGATTTTCCTTGAGCTTCTCAAAGCTTCTTTAGTAGATAGGATCCTATTTGAAGCTAGTGTCTTTGTCGAGTAGATGCATGAAAGGTTGGCACTTGTCTACTAACTATGATATGGAATGACACACTGATTGAATTTTACCTTTAATACTTCTAAGCTGCTTGAGTGTTCTGGGAGGAGGCATTTTTGTTATGGCTTTGACCTTTTTAGCATCAATCTCTATGTTGCGCTATGATACAATGAATCCCAATAGTTTTCTAGGTGTGACTCTGAAGACACACTTCTTTGGATTTAGCTTTAAGCCATAATGGTTTAGATGATTGAACACACACTAAAGGATGACGAGGTGTTCATGTCATGTCTTTAATTTTACAAAGATGTCATCTACATAGTCTTCAAGGATTTTATGTATCATATTATGGAAGATGTGTTAGAATAACTGAGAGGGGGGTGAATCAGTTATCCAGTGTCCCAAATCAAAATGTATAATTCAAAATAATTTCTTTAATTTTTGCTCGTCGATAAACAATAATAACTCTCACTATCTGTGCTTTTACCGATTACTAGTCTAATACTAAAATAGTTTACCGATCAAATCTAACATGTAACATGTAAAGAATGATAACAAACAAATATCACAATCAACACATAACACAAGAGATTAACGTGGAAACCCTGTAAAGGGAAAAACCATTTGGGACTGGCAACCCAAAATTGTTCACTCTTCTGAAGTGAGGTCGGTTAAGACCCAACCCTGTTAAAGGTTACAAACACACTGTCAGGTGCGACCTTGTTAGAGGATTTTAGACTAGAAGTTATCATCCAACCATCATTCACCATGGGGTTGACAGGATAACAATGTTCATTCTATGAATGATACATCATAAGACTTTCAGAGTCCACTCGGTTAAGAGATTTTGACTGTATACAATGGTTAAATATGTAACAGTAAATGACCTGCCCTAATACAACTTCAATTGTAGATTACAGATCAATATTTAGTCCATACAAATCCTTCTGATCAATAATTCACTTCAGATTCAATACTGTATCAACTTACTGTCCATCGGTAATTGCTCTTTGTAGCTCAGTAATTGTTCTGTAGCTCGATTCTTACTAACTAGTATGATCAGAATACATGTAAACCTTGTTCATGCGATATTCCTGCAGCTTCTTCTTCTTACGACATTTTTCATAAAGAAAATATGTTCTCTTATATAGATAAGGGTAAAAGCACAATAAGCTGTCACCCTTTTACAAAGGAAGAGGCTAACAACACCAAAATGAAAAAACTTCAAGGGCATAAAAGTCACATTTCTATTTAGAATTTGAAGATGATGTAAACTGATGAAATGTGTGAAATAGGATGAATTTTATGCCTATAATTTTTTAAAATTATTTTGGAAATAAATTAATATATTTTTTTAATTTTTAAAGTCTATTTTTCATGTCCTAAAAATACAGCAAATCAGGGGGTTTACCTCCCGTCAAATAATTATAAGTAAGACATTGTTTTTTCTTCCAATTTCAAAATATGTTTTAGATGACATGTATACCTAGTGCAACAAAAAGGAAAGAAGTGTTTTCGATCTATAATTTGTCCATTATAAGTATTAAAAGTACAACTTACATGAAATTAGTAGTTTTTATCTCCCGCCACTTTTCAGCTATCAAAATTTTTCTAAAATTCAAATAAATTATATATTCTTGAAGAAGATTCTCTTCTCTAGTGCCTCATATAATTTTAATTTTTTTTTTAATTGATTTACTATTTTTTTTAATTTATCGAATCGGCAACTTCTCAAAGCTTTATATACCTACATGTGGTTTTTTACAAATTTGTTTAACATTTTGCAATTGAAATTATATAAAATTTATATTTTTAGAATTGTAATTCCGAGATCTACAAAAGGGTAGTTTTAGTTTTTTCAAATTTTTAATTTGCAGAAGAGAAAAAAACACCACAAGTGCAAATTGTGTATTATTTGTGTTTTTTAAGTTTTGGCTGCCAAGTTGGCATGCCACTTAGGATGACCTCGCGACCGGTTGCGTGAGCGACCGGTCCTTTCAAACCGAAGGGTATATATGTGCATAATATTTTTAAAAAAATATATATCAATTGCGAATTTACATTCTTATTTTAGGATATAAGGATATTTTGAAGCAAGGAGTCATTCTTTTGGAGAAGTTTCAAAGAAATTTTAATTTCGAAAGAGTTTGAAGACAAGTTTTTCAGTGACAAAGTAGTAAAACAATAAAAAAAATCTTGCTTAAATATTTGAGCAATGGGAAATAAAAGGACTAGAACAAGGAAGTATGATCGTAAAAGGGATGACCAAATGAAAGGTCATACGAAACGTGTCCAAGAGCAACCAATGGATGTTGAAGAAGAACCTATCGCTGTAGAAGGTGCAACTCAACTAGGGGAGGATATTGGTAGTAGTCGAAGTATACATTTTTTTCCTACAATGTAAAATTTGATGGACATGAATGAGGAATCACTTATTAGTCAAATTGAACCGGAACACTTGGTACCTGAAAGCACTATTAAATTGCATCTCAAAAATATGTGGATGGAATATTTTGAGAGTAAATCTTTGGTGGGAAAAGCACAATTGTTTGCAAAGTTATTCAAGAAAAAAGAAATGACTCCGGTTTTGGAATTGTTGGGTATTGATAATAGGAAAGTTGGAGGAGGTAAAGTAAAAGAGACAATAATTCAAAATTTACAAGATGCACTGAATGTTGTTAACAAGGCAGATCATAAAAGACCAGATTCAAATGCAGCTAGAAGAGCCTTGATGACTATGATAACTAGTAAGAAATTGACACATAGAAATCAAGTTCGAGCAATTTCTAATTTACTCAACGTATCTCGAAGAACTATACAGAGATATATTAGGAAGAGAAATATGTTGGATATGAATATTGAAAAGAATTGGGTACAGATTTGTAGACTTCCCTGTAAAGATAGAATTTCTGAAGATGTAAGAAGACGGGTCATTGATTTTTGGACCAACCACTCTCGTGTTTCTTCCAATAGAAGGGACACTATACAAATGGATGATGAAGAGACCGGTATGAAGATTTCACATCCAAAACATTTTGTCGATACTACACAAAGTGAATTGTTTGAAGCATTCAAACATGAATTTTTAGATGTGAAAATATGTCAGAGAATGTTTGAGATGTTGCGCCCTTGCTTCGTACGCATAAATAAGGTTCGTGAAACATGTTGTCGAAATCATGTTGAGTTTCACTTATACTTGCAATCATATAAAAAGGTTACGACAATACTTAATCTAGGTATGGTTACTGGAAGTACAACAGAATTTGTAAAGTCCATTTTATGTGATAAATCAGAAGATTCAGATGAATTTAATGTCCAGTGTATAAAAAATGAATGCAATAATTGTGGAAATTTGCAGCAATTTCCTTTACAATTTGATAATATTGATGTTACAACACCAGTCCAGTGGAAGAGATTTGAATATGAGATATACCAAACGAAGACAGGAGGTGAATCAAAAAAAATTACATTAAAAGAGAGTGAATTATCGTACCTTCAGTTCATGGACAGATTTCGATCTATGATTTATCCACATATCCAACATTGTCATGGTGCACGATGGCAAGCGAAACAGTTTCGTGATTCCAAAAATTGTTTCCCACTTGGTTGTATTCTTTCAGTTGTAGATTTTGCGGAGAACTATACATTTTCCCCTCAAAAGGAGCTCCAAAGTCAATATTATCATTCTGATCAAGTTGCAATATTTGTGCATGTGACCTATAGACATGCACAATACGATTTGGATGGGATAGAATCTGGTATAGATCAAAATGAACGCATTATCATCAAGGAGGTTCATTTCTATATTAGTGATGACAAGGTTCATGATAGAAGCTATGTGGCTCATTATTTCAACATATTTTTCAACAATCTTGCAAGTCGTGGGATAAATGCTTCACAACATTGGATCTGGTCTGATGGGTGTGCAGGTAAGTACGTACATGCATTATAAATTTTATTTTTTATTTTTTTTTGAGCATTTCTAGATATATTTATGTGTCACATTTAAATACATTTTTGTATTTATTTGAATTGTAGGTCAATTTAAGTCTGCAAAAGCTTTTAATTGGTTAGCCATGCAACATGCTAGACACAACGTTAAGTTTGTTTGGAACTTCTTTGAAAGTGGACATGGAAAAGGAGAACATGATGGAGCAGGAGCATGTGTGAAGCGTGCACTCCGACAACATGAACTTCAAGGTATGTGTACATACATTTGATATTCATGTTAGGTCATTTTAGGTCTTAAGGGGTCATGTTAGGTACTTAAGGGCTGAAGGGGTCATGCTAGGGGTTAAGGGGTCATGTTAGATCATTTTCGGTCTTAAGGGGTCATGAGAGGTACTTAAGGGCATAGAAGATTAATGTTGATTAAAGATTGAACATTGAAATTAAAGATTAATTTTAAAGTTAGATTTTAAAGATTGATTTAAAAACTCTCAATTCATTAAAGATTTTAAAGATTGATTTAAACTTTCAACTCATTAAAGATTTTTTAGTAAGATTTATTAATTAATTTTCAATTAATTGATCTAGATAAGGCTTAAGGGTGCATAATAGGGCTTAAGGGGTTTACCTATAGATTGAATTTCTAAGATTGATTAAAAAGATTGAACATTGAAATTAAAGATTAATTATAAAGTTAGATTTTAAAGATTGATTTAAACTTACAATTGATATAAAAAGATTTTTTAGTAAGATTGATTAATTAGATTGATGAAAGATTGAACATAAATTAAATATTAATTTTAAAGATCAATTAATTTTTGGCTTCAATTACAAAATCTGGAAACATGTATCAATGTACAAATATATATATATATATATATATATATATATATATATATATATATATATATATATATATATATATATATATATATATATATATATATATATATATATATATATCAAACATGTACATCAATGTTTAAATGTCTATATAGTGCAAAATCCAAACATGTGTCAATGTACAAATAGATCAATATACAAAACATGCACCTACATATCAATGTAAATGTACACACACACACATATATATATATCTCAAAAATCAAACATGTACATCAATGTTTAAGTGTCTATACATATATATCACAAAATCCAAACATGTATCAATGAACACATCAACTACGTTGATGATCACCATCACGTGCTAGATGTGCGGGCCTGTGTGGATCCTCGTCCTGCTGGACCTGAGTCTGTAAATGTAAATATAATGTTACATATATATATATATATATATATATATATATATATATATATATAAGAACTTGAAATGTAAATAAATTTTATAAAATTTTAATTTTTAATTTATTTCAAGTTTACCTCTGTATCATGATGAATCGGATCAACAGGCTCCTCTAAATCTCCATATGCAGCACCTGTCGCAATGTCCTGTACCACATTTAAATACATTTAAATTTAAATATAGAACTATATGTACACATGTATATCTATATAAATTGAAATTAAATCCAAATTCTTGTACCTGCTGTAATGCACGTCCAAGGTCGGATAACTTAGAAGAGTGCAAGGACATTGCATCAGGATCAATGGCGTCGTCCATAAGCAAATCTGAGAATCTACTATGAACTCGTGAGGTCATAGCTTGTGTCTGCTGTGTGGGAGCCTGTGTATGCTGTGTGGGAGCCTGTGTATGCTGTGGAGGCAGTGTAAGATCATCCACACTCTGTCTAGAGGAACCTGCCTCTGCATCTGAGCTCTGACCTCGACTGCTGCCTGTGGAGGATCTACGACACTGTCCTCCTCCAATGAAAGTAGGTAAATCACGTGGCTCAATCCCATGCAATGTAGAAATCCTCTGGTAAGAAGCCAGGAGATCACTCACTAACATACCACTAATCTCACGCACGCGATCCTCAGGTAGTCGTCCTATCTCATCTGGAGTAGGAAGATCAAATCTGATGTATGGGTCATAAAATGGACTAGATGGTGATACACCTGCACTCGTCCGTGATCGAAGCATGTACCTACCCACACGATCAAATGAAAATTGCTCAACCTGAGTCGCAATGGTGGCAATACTAGAATACATATCTAAACGTGTGTCCTCAGCTGCAACCTGCCCAGCTCCAGTGTAGGCCTCCAAACCTTTTGGAAGAACCAAAAGGTTTTGACCCACCAATGCCCTCTTACTAGGGGGCTATGGTATATCGGGTCGTCTACACTTATCCTGATATCTCCCCCGACCCTGACCAGCATGTGGAGGTAGATCTGTGTAGTCAACATCATAGCCCAAATGAAACTCTGCAAACAATTGTTTGCAGAAATATAGTGGCACCTCATCCTTTTGGGGCCACATATGATGTACTGCTAACCATCTAGGATATATAAAAGGGGCCACTATGTCATCTGTACAAAAAGTGACCCTATATGCTCGAACCACCCTCTTATTGATGTAATGGGTGCCAAACATGTTCTTCACCTGAGTGACTGAGACATCTGAATCAACTGTCCTCCAACCTACTGTCCCTATGATAGTGCTAGATAGGCTATGATAAAAAATATCAATCGATACATCATCATATGGATTGTATGATTCAGCCTTTTGAATCATACTCATGAGCTCAGTGCGTATAGCTGTCAATTTCTCCCTATTAGGGAGAGTAGTACTATTCTGCAGTGTTCGCTCTAATGTTGTCAGAGCAGCCTGCATCCTAGAGATAGTCTCATCTCTATGACTATCTCTAGCATGTGGGGCCTGGGTACTATTATGGTCTGAGGGAGCTCGTGATCCATGACTATCATGGACACTCTAATCTGAACCACTAGAAGCCATGAGTGATATGCACACAAAGGTAATATATATCTAGATCTAGATATAGATAAAAAATGCTCGCTGCAAGTAGGCACATGTGCACATATACATACATCCAAATGTTAGAAAATCAATTGATAAATATATATATATATATCTACAAATTAATTTAAATAAATTAAAAATATCTAACTTTCAATTTGTACATGTGTTGTACAATACTTCAAGTAAACATGAAAACATTTTAAAAACTTCAAACAAACACACATGAACTAATTTTCAAATGCATTTTTACATAATATAAATTAAATTATATTAAATTAAACATTTAAATTCATGCATTTACATATGCACATGTGTAATATTTTTAAATATTTAAAAACATAATTTAAACTTGAAGGCATTTACACATGTATTCAATCATGGTAGTAGAACTAATTCATGTGCACGCATATTTACTAATTTGAATGCATATTTACATGTACATATTTACTTTACACACATGACAAAAATTAATTTGTACAAATTTCCATAACTAGAGAGGGAAAAACATTATATTGAAATTAAATACTAAAAGAAATGGTGAAAATGTATAATAATTTGGAAAGGGGTTCATGGGTCTTAAGAGTCTTAAGAGTCTTAATTAGGTTGAAAGTAACCTGGTCTTATGGGTCTTATGAGCTCGTCTTAAGGGTCTTATGAGATCGTCTTATGGTTCTTAACCTGGTCTTAAATTAGCTCATCTTAAGGGTCTTATGAGCTTGTCTTAAGGGTCCTATTGGGTATTAACCTTCTCTTAGAGGGACTTTGTAATGTTTGACTGTGTGATGATTACCACAATGTGTTATGGAACTTTCATAGGAAAATACTTTATCCTAAGTTTTAGATAGTATCAAAACCTTAGTTTGGTAACTTTAGACAACTAAAAATAAAGATGACCTTATAATTAAGGTATCCTAGATATAATAAGAGTTAGGGCTTTATTCATTTTGATAAATAGGAATTTTCTTAGGAAAGGATGAAAATAATAGTTTTGATAATATCCAGCACTATACTTATTTAGACTAAAAAAAATGCATAGGGGAGTTTGATCATCCACGGGCCATGACAAATAGAATAAGGAAATATGACAATCTAGACCATGACTAAGATTAAAGAGAACTAATTGAATTGATTAAATAATATTGGCACTAGACAAAAATGTTTAATTACTCAATCTACTAACAATAATAAATCAATACAAAAGAAAAGTGTTAAGAGTTCAATGATAGCAAAGTGTTCAAACAAACAATACTATTTCAAATCAATTTAGTTGGCTACCTTGGCTTTATAGAAAGTTATATGATATTGATGGTATAGTTTTCTTGTGGCTTGATAATAATTAAATGATTAATTTTGTATTACAAAGTGTGATAAGTTAAAACACATTAGTATGCAAATGTTATCTAATAATTGTTATCAAATAACTATATAATTCTTAGGATTTACTATGACATCTTTCTTCATATTGCCTTTCCTGTCTCACAACTATAGGTCTTATAAAGATGAATGCCAATATCATGGTCCAACTCTAAAATATCAAAAAGAAAGTAATGCAATTTCAAAGATATATACTAAATATTTGGGCTAAATCAAAGAGTGTTACAATGGATAATGATACTTTATTTCAACATTTTTGTAACTATTATGTGTTTTGGTTATGCTAGTCTATTTTGTTTCTTTCCATTTATTGATATAGCATCTAGTCATTATTAAACTACTTTGTTCAATATTAAAAAACATGACAACTTAAAACTTAAGGATTAATTTATCAGGAGTCAACAATGAAATAAAATAAAAGTGCATGCTATAAAGAAAATTTGTTTTAATATATAACTTGATCTAATGGCATGAAAACAATATAACTCGAACAATGATGATTATTGAATGCATAAGGTAAGTTGCTTACTACACTGTTTAGTCATTTAACCTAGGTAGCGGTTGCACTTGTCCTTGTCACTTGGGTCCTATTGGGTCTTAAGGGTCACATTAGGTCTTAAAGGTTTTAATTAGGTCTTATTGAGCCAAGTAAGGGTGAGCTATTTTGACCTATTAAGTTCTATTAGGTCTTAAGTGGTCCTATTAGGTCTTAAGGGTCCTAATAGGTCATATTTAGTGGATGTTAAGTCTTGAAAGTGTTCCTATTAGGTCAGTAAGAGTAGATAGTCCATTATGTTTTAATTTTGATATTATTAAGTTAAATATTGGATCTTATAATTACATCCATCCTATTAGGTTTTAATGGTCTTATTAAATGTCTCAAGGGTAGGTGGACTATTTCATGTTTTTAAACGTTCCAGTTTACATTTTACTTAAATTATATATGTTTTCTATGTTTAAGTTTTATTTGTTAATTTTGTACATTTTTAAAAGTAAATACAATACATATTAAGAAAAGACTTTTTTTTACATATGAATATTAAAAAAATAATTAAAAAATATTTAAACAACATATATACATAAAAAATAACTAAAAAACACAAACAAAAAAATAAAAAAATTAAAAAAAAAATCTACCTCTGACTCGACCGAGTTGCACTATCACTCTTTAGCCGCTTTCCTTAGCCCCTCACTATTCAAATGAGGGGCTAAAACCATTGAGCGGGCTATTAGTAGTGCCTCGTAGACTCGGCCGAGTCCTACTCGGCCGAGTAGGACTCGGCCGAGTCTCCGCAGCCACATAGGTGCCACTCGGTGCCCCGTGGCACCTCCCCTTCTTCGGCCGAGTAGGACTCGGCCGAGTTAGTTGGGTTAGCCAAAATGGTGACACCCGATTGTACTTTTACCCATAAGTAAATCATTTTCTTCTCCACCATTAGATTTTGCTGCTTAACCTCATTCATAGATTTTTCCACTTCAAACTTTTCTCGGTACTTGTGTCAATAACATGTTTCAATATTTTCCATTAGATCTCCCCTGAATTTTGTTAGTCGTCGATCTGTGTAACAAACATTATATGTTACCTCGATGTTATACTCTTTCCAGCTCATCAATCTTATCGGCTAAGCTAATCATTTAATACATTCTATTCTTCTCGGTTAACAAAGAAATGCGTCGGTGAACACTGCTCGATTAATACTATGATCGGTATACACTACACTCCATCGGTGTATACTAGAAATGCTTCATTTACTGACAACGCTGCTTTGTGTCTTTCAGCTCTATACTTCATCATAGATGAATGCAACATAATAAAGTCAATATCATCAAGTCATAGACTCATCAACAAGTTACTCAATGTGTTCCTTATCCTCATCTGTCATGTACATCTTTCCTCATGTAGATTTCTCTGTTCTTCATCTCTTTCACCTTTCTTCAAATGTCTCGGTATAGTAACTTACAAGATAAGTGTTGTCAAACTAGTTGACATCAATGACAACATAATACTGATTTAATCATATTACGTATCTAATCATCAACTCCTCAGTGATCTTTAATCATAGATTCTTCAATCAGATTCCAAATTAGTTGTAGTCCAACAATCTCTCCCTTTGGCATTGATGGCAACTCAAGTAATATTAAATGTACCATACACATACCAAACATACATTTTATAACTTTGTGAACAAATGTTGTAAGTCGAATAGACTTAATATGTTTAATCACTACATTACTAAACCATCATTAAATAATACATCTTTACCATTCTGCAGTTGTGATCTTTTCAGTTCTCCTGTTCTTACATTTGTTCTCTGTAACTGATCTTCAATACTCTGTCTCATTCAGATTGTCTCTCCCTTAGATAATTCTCATCGGTGCTTGTTCCTTTTCATATCTTGTTTATCTTTCCCCTTTTAATTTCATATTTGTATATCTGTCCCTTTGATAGCAATGCCAAAGAAACAAATGAACAAACAATTATGTCTTCCTCTATATCTCTGAATACTGCTATTCCAATTGGTTGAAGTTCACAAACTTAATCACAACCTTGAACATGATTCAAAGTGTGAACTATGCTACATCAACATGAATGATCTTCTAATAAAATTAGGCTGATGCAACAACCAGATCATCTTAGTGATCGATAGACAGGGGACGGACCCCAAGTCTAGTCCTCAAGTATTCAAATGTGTCCTTCGGTAGGGGCTTTATAAAAATATCCGCAAGTTGTTCTTTGGATGTAAAAAATTCTAACTTTACTTGCTTCTCTTGCACTTGTTCTCTTAAGTAATGATACTTAATAGATATATGCTTTGTCTTAGAGTGCATCACAGGATTCTTTGAAATATTAATAGCACTAGTGTTGTCACAGTATATAATCACTGGGTCAGTGATTACCTCATTCATTACTTCCAACACTTGTTTGATATATGCAATGTTTGAATAGTTAGTAGCAGTAGCAACATATTCTGCTTCAGCTGTAGACTGAGAAATACAAGCCTGCTTTTTACTTGTCTAGGTTACAAGTCTTTCACCAAAGAAAAGTGCTCCTCTGGTGGTGCTTTTTCTATCATCCACATTTCCAACCCAATTAGCATCAGTGTAAACTTTCAGTTCAAACTTCCCTTCCTTAGGATACCATAATCCATAATTCTCTATTTTCTTCAAGTATCTTAAGATCCTTTTTGTAGCTATCATGTGTGATTCTCTAGGATTAGCAAAAAATCTTGCAACAATTCCCACAGCATGTGCTATATTTGGTCTACTGTAAACTACATACATTAACTTACCAATCATGGATCGGTAGAGTGTCTGGTTTACCTCGGTAGTTTCATCCTCTTTTTTCAATTTGCATCCAGTAGCCATCAGTGTTCCTATAGTTTTAGCATCTTCCATGCCAAATGTCTTCAGTACTTCCTTTATGTATTTAGATTGTGTGATGAATATCCCATCACTCTGATGAATCACTTGTAGTCCAAGAAAGAACTTAATCTCTCCAAACATAGACATTTCAAATTCCTTTTGCATTTCATTAGCAAATGCCTTGCATACAAGATCTGAGCCTCCAAAAATAATGTCATCAACAAATATTTAGCAATGATAATAGTGTCATCAGTTTCACCTTTCACATATAGATTGTTGTTTTCACTTGTTCTAACAAATCCAATACTTAACAAGTAAGTATGCAGTCTTTCATACCATGCTCTCAGTGCTTGCTTCAAACCATATAAAGCTTTATGTAATCTACAGACCATGTCTTTATTGTCAGGATCAACAAATCCTTCAGGTTGTTCAATGTAGACCTCTTCTTCAAGTATACCATTCAAAAATGTTGACTTCACATCCATTTGATAGACTTTGAATTTCTTGTGTGCAGCATATGCAAGTAGCATTCTAACTCCTTCTAATCTAATAACAGGTGCAAATGTTTCACCATAGTCAATGCCTTCTTCCTGTGCATATCCCTTGCATACCAATCTAGCTTTATTTCTTGTGACTTCACCATTTTCATTCAATTTATTCCTATATATCCACTTAGTACTGATAACATTCTTATCTTTTGGTCGGGGTACTAAGGACCAGGTTTTGTTCTTCTCTATTTTCTCTAGTTCCACCTTCATTGCATTAACCCATACTTCATTCTCTAATGCAACTTTCATAGTTTTAGGTTCAAATTCACAAATTAGACATGTACATTGTCTTGTTTTGCTTCTAGTTTGCATTCCAGCATGTCTGTCTCCAATGATTTGTGTCTCAAGATGATGTCTTCTGACAAAACTAGCCAAAAATTGATTTCTCCTTTCTTGTTCATCCTATTCAAGGTCATTTTCTTTCTCAGTAGCTCCATCTTGTTCCTCGGTTGGTGTTGCCTATTGTCCTGCATTGTTTCCCTGCTGACCAGTTGTCATAGTCTACGGTGTCGGTAGATACTCTAGATGTTCAATATAAGTGAATCTACCATAGTCTTCCAGTTTCTTTGTACTTTCCTCTATGTACTTGTCATCAAACTCATGAACATGAACATTAGTACTTTCAACTATCTTATTTGTAGCCTTATTTAAACATTTATATGCTTTACTTGTAGTGGAATATCCCAGAAATATTCCTTCATCTCCTTTAGAATCAAATTTTCCATTTCTCTCATCTTTCAAAATAAAGCATTTACTTCCAAAGATTTTGAAATAACTTACAATAGGTTTGTGTCCAAACCATAGTTCATAAGGTGTTTTGTTGGAGTCCTTCAGTTGTACTCGGTTAAGAACATACACAGTTGTACTGACAGCTTCCCTCCAATATGTCTGAGCAAGATTCTTTTGTATCATCAATGTTCTAGCATAGTCAATTATAGACTTGTTCCTCCTTTCAGCAATGTCATTTTGCTAAGGTGTCCTTGGTGAAAATACCTACCTTTTGATTCCATGCTCATTACAAAAATTAGTAAATTCATCAGAGATAAATTCACCTCCTCTATCAGATCTTAAACATTTTATTTCTTTTCTGGTTTCTTTCTCTACCTTAGCTTTATACCACTTAAACATTTTGAAAGCTTCAGATTTATCTTTCAAGAACATAATAGTCATCAGTCTAGTATAATCATCAACAAAAAGAATAAAATATCTATCACCAGAATAGCTCTGAGTTCTCATAGGACCACATAGGTCGGTATGAACCAACTCAAGTATCTTCTTTGTTGAATAGTCTTTTCTTTTAAAACTAGACTTAGTCATCTTGCCTTTCTAACATTCATGGCACATGGCATGATTAGGTTTTGTCAAGTTAGGCAATCCTCTAACTCTTCTCTTTCTACTAATCTTGATCATATTATCAAAGTTCACATGGCATAACCTTCTGTGCCACAACCAAGCATCTTCGTCCTTTATTAATAAAAAAGAAGACTGATCCATATCAAGATAGAATAGATCACCTCTGGATTGTGTACTAGTTCTGACAAGTCTTCCTCCATCATCATAGATCTTCACCTTTTTTCTCTCAAAAGCCAATTGGTGGCCTGAATTGTTTAGCTGAGCCATACTTAACAAATTATAGTTCAATCCATCTACCTAGTATGCATTGTCACATTGTAGTCTATCATTGATCATTAGTGAGCCTTTACCTCTTACCATACAAGGTGCATCATTTCCCATTCTCATAGATCCTCCATTATATTCAAAAAGATGATCAAACTTTTCTAAATCACCAGTCATATGATGTGTACAACCACTATCTATGATCCATGTATCATTTATGCTTACTTTAGAGATCGGTTATGTCTCTTCATGTTTCTCTTCCTCTTCTAAGTCATCTTTCATAACAACAAATACAACTTCTATATCATCATCAGAATCAGATTTAGTTTCAATATCTTTGGCTATGTAACATACCTTTTTGCCTTTTTCATCTCGGTTGTCTCCATTGTAGTGTTGGTAGCCTCTGTTGACTCTTCTTCCATAGCTTCCTTCAGATTGGTCTTTGGATCTATCATCATCTTTCTTCTGAGGACATCTAGCAGTGATGTGACCAACTTCTTTACAATTAAAGCATGCTAAAGGTAGCTTACCTCTATACCTTCCTTTTCCTTTGGGAAATCTTCTGGCCATAAGTGCTTCAAGCTCATCAAGTTCATCATCGGTATTGTCATCACTATCATAGTTCTTACTATTCCTGCTAGACTTTCCAATCTTCAAAGAAGACATGAAAGCAGATTCAACAGAAGGAACAACACTATTATCAAAATTGTTTAATTCAAAGGTTGTAAGTTTACCAATCAGAGTGTCAAGAGTAAGGTTGGATGTAGCTCTTGTTTCATGAATTGCAGAAATCCTGATTGCATAAACTGGTAGCAAAGTTTTGAGAATCTTGCTTATCACTGTTTCATCATCAATCACTCCATCAGATTCTCTAATAGCATGTACTACCTCTTTGAGTCTATTTGAATATTCAAAAATGTTCTCACCTTCTTTCATTCTCATATCATCAAATCTGCCTCTCAGACTTTCAGCTCGGGCTCTTTTGACATTTAGATCTCCACTGTATATTTGTACTAATTTATCCCACATTCCTTTGGCAGTTGTGCATGTCTTGATATCTTCAAATTCAGCATTGGTACAGGTAGCAACAAGTTCCATCATAGTAACATTGTGTTCATGCTTGTCCTTCAGTTGATCAATAGATAAGGGACCAGTGGGCGGTTGCATGTAGCCATTCTCCATCAGCTCTAGTGTAGAGTTCCCAATTCTAGATATGTGCAGCTTCATTTTGCTTTGCCATACTATGAAGTTCTCTTTGTTCAGTTTCAATACTTCCCTCTTATACATCTTGAGACCTTTATGCTTAAGTCCTTAAAAATCTATTCCAAGCAACCAAAGCTCTGATACCAATTGTTAGAATAACTGAGAGGGGGGTGAATCAGTTATCCAGTGTCCCAAATCAAAATGTATAATTCAAAACAATTTCTTCAATTTCTGCTCATCAGTAAACAATAATAACTCTCACTGTCTATGCTTTTACCGATTACCAGTCTAATGCTAAAATAGTTTACTGATCAAATATAACATGCAACATGTAAAGAATGATAACAAACAAATATCACAATCAACACATAACACAAGAGATTAACGTGGAAACCCTGTAAAGGGGAAAAGCACCTGGGACCGGCAACCCAAAATTGTTCACTCTTCTGAAGTGAGGTCAGTTAAGACCCAACCCTATTAAAGGTTACAAACACACTGTCAGGTGTGACCTTGTTAGAGGATTTTAGACTAGAAGTTATTGTCCAACCAGCATTCACCATGGGGTTGACAAGATAAAAATGTTCATTCTATGAATGATACATCATAAGACTTTCAGAGTCCACTCGGTTAAGAGATTTTGACTGTATACAATGGTTAAATATGTAATAGTAAATGACTTTCCCTAATACAACTTCAATTGTAGATTATAGATCAATATTTAGTCCATACAAATCCTTCTGATCAATAATTCACTTCAAATTCAATACTGTATCAACATATTGTCCATCAGTAATTGATCTATGTAGCTCGGTAATTATTTTGCAGCTCGGTTCTTACTAACCAGTATGATCAGAATATATGTAAACCTTGTTCATGTGATATTCCTGCAGCTTCTTCTTATGACATTTTTCATAAAGAAAATCTATTCTCTTATATAGATGAGTAAATCATTTTCTTCTCAACCATCAAATTTTGCCGCTTCAAACTTTTCTCAGTACTTATGTCAATAACACATTTCAATCTTTTCCATTAGATCTCCCCTAAATTTTGTCAGTCGTCGATCTATGTAACAAACATTATCTGTTACCTTGATGTTATACTCTTGCTAGCTCATCAATCTTATCGGCTAAGCTAATCATTTAATACATTTTGTTCTGCTCGGTTAACAAAGAAATGTGTTGGTGAACATTGCTCGGTTAATACTGTGATCGGTATACACTACATTTTGTCAGTGTATACTAGAAATGCTTCATTTACCGACAACACTGCTTTGTGTCTTTCAGCTCTATACTTCATCATAGATGAATGCAACATAATAAAGTCAATATCATCAAGTCATAGACTCATCAACAAGTTACTCAATGTGTTCCTTATCCTCATCTGTCATGTACATCTTTCCTCGTGTAGATTTCTCTGTTCTTCATCTCTTTCACCTTTCTTTAGATGTCTCAATATAGTAGCTTACAAGATAAGTGTTGTCAAACTAGTTGACATCAATGACAACATAATACTAATTTAATCATATTACATATCTAATCATCAACTCCTCAATGATCTTTAATCATAGATTCTTGAATCAGATTCCAAATCAGTTGTAGTCCAACAAGATGGTTGTCATGGCTTGCTGATATGTCGCCCCTACATTCTTTAGCCTGAATGGCATCATATTGTAACAGAAGGTACCCCATGGTATGGTGAATGTTCTTTTGTGTTGGTCCTCCTCTGCTATTCTGATCTGATTGTACCCTAAGAAGCCATCCATGAGTGACAACATCTCATGGCCTACTATGAGATCAACTATCATGTTGATGTTGGGTAGGCGAAAATCATCTTTTGGACATGCTTTGTTCAAGTCTCTGAAATCAGTTCAAATTCTAATCTCTCCCAAAGGCTTAGTGACAGGTACCATATTTGAGATCCACTCTGAGTAGTCAATAGCTCTGATGATTTTGGTTTGTAGTAGCTTTTCCAGTTCTACTTTTACTAATAGGGCTACCTTAGGATGCATTTTTTGAAGCTTTTTCTTGATGGGCTTGGTGTTCGGGTCTACTACAAGATTGTGACCAACTATATTTGGATCAAGCCCTATCACATGTGCATATGACCATGAAAAATTGATGGTATCTTTTTGGAGAAGTGTTGTGAATGCTAGTTCTTCTTCTTCAGTCAAAGATGTTGCAATATAAGTGATCCTTGGGTATTCTATTGTGCCCAAGTTGACTGGTTTTATTTACTCAATGATGATGGATGATTTCTCTGACCTATAGTCATGGATAGGAGGAAGAGGAAAATCATCATCTTCTAGTGCCTCAGAGAGGTCTTCACTAGAAGATACACCCTTTATTTTTTCTTTTTTAGAGTTGGAATGCAACCCAGAGGGGTTTCACATAAGAACCCATTCTTTTCTTTTTCTTTTTCAATTTTGCGGCTAAAGACTACTTCTTCCCTAAAATATCCCTTAGGGTCGAGCTTGTAGACACATGTCGAGTGATGTTCTTGATCTAATTGCTGGTTTGATGCTCCCATGAACCTTAGGAGTTCTTTTTTTCTTTGGAACTCATCAATATGTGTGATGCTTGGTTGATCCCAGTCTATGAGTTCAGGATGGATGAGAGGTAGTTCAATGAGGTTGATAGTGAGTTGATAGAGGACATAATTTCATGGGAAAGATTCATCGTTGAAGATGTCATTATATGATTTCTTTACTTCCTCTTCAGGGATGTCTTTGATTTCTACAAGGTCGTCCTGTATATTCAAGGGGGTTATGTTGGGTGAATTACTATTCCCAATTGTGGTATGGGGTCCTTGTACATGTAGGTGAGGGGTATTAAAGCCAAGGCCTTGATGTTTTGGATTTTGTGAGGCCTTTATTGGATCCACCTTATTGCGGTCCTATACCACTACCTTGATATTTCCATTATTTTGTGGCATACTTGTGTGATGTTAGATATTTGTCTTTGAAGTAATTGAGAAGCTCAGTGTCAGGAGGTGGGGGATCTCTATATAGCCACCGGTTGATGTCAGGGTCCATCTCTAGACTGTTTATGATTCCATGGGAGACAAATGTCAATGGTCCCAATTGCTTGATTTCAAGGTTGGCTTGAGTAGGCTTGCTTTGGTTCCTTGGATACTCTTGTGTATGCGGATCAAGAGGTAGGGCCCCTAATACAAATACATCGTTTAAGATGTACTTACCATAACCTTAGTTATTGATCTTGATGAAAGAGATGGTGGAGGCTAAGATAGTCTCTGGATCGCTATGGGATCAAGATGAGCTAGAAATGGAAGTTCCAATGTCGATTCCATGACAATGGGTGTAATGGGGGAACAAAGCTTCTAACACATGGCAGTATGCAAAGGGTTGGGGTTCCGCATGGATGGTGATCTCAGTGCCTTGATGCAAAAAGTTGAGGCACTGGTGATAACTAGATGGAATGGATTTGATGGAATGAATCCATGGTTGATTGAGGAGGATGTTATACAATAGGTCTAGATCAACAACATGATAGATGGTGTCTTGAATCGATAGGCCTAGCTTGATTGGAAAAAGAATGGTACCTTCTAAGGTATGCTCCAAGTTATCACAGGCCTTGATAGTTATGAAATCATATGATATGTTGGCCTCTGTGAATCCCACTTGTTGGATGAATGTTAAAGTACATAGATTTAGGGCTGAGCCATTATCTATCATGACCCTTTTGATGGAAAAGTCTCTAACCATGATGGTAATACAAAGAGGAGGTTATGGTTAGGCCCAACAGATGGTATGTCAGATGGCTTGAAGGAAAGCGCACAGGGTGTAGAAAGGTATCCCACAAGATTCTCAAATTGGATAGTATCAATGCTTGTGGGAACATGGCCTTCTTGGAGGTCTCGATCACTAGTGCAATTGGCACCTATTTTCGATGAACAAATGGTCAAACTTTCTACCAAGATTGGTCAAATAAACTAAGAATTGTCTTGTCGCTATTTTTCTAGTCAAACTTTTGACATATCATTGTTAACGTAGAATTTTCTATGCCAATCTTGGTCAAAACTAACATCTACAATTGGTAGGTCTATTCATTGAACTTTTGACCACTGTCGGTCAAAATGTTTGGCCCGCCCGACCAAGATGCCAAAATGAAGATGCTAAATTTTGACCAAAATTAGTTAAAATTTAGACAAATGTTGGTCGATATATTTGGCCCATTCGACTAGGATGCCAAACCAACAATGCTACATTTTGACACAGAATGGTTGATATTTAGACCAAAATTGGTGAGAGTTTTGACTAAGGTTAGTCAAAATTTTGACCAAATATGGAATTTAAAAAAAAAAATCATCGGTCGCTGTAATAAAATCTTATCCCTTCGATATCCGATGACACATTTTTCAATAACATACAGCGAAGGTTTCACGTCTCACTTCCTTTACCCATCGCCATCACTTACACAGACAATGTCATTGCTAAGCAAGATCTTGCGGATGTGGTTGTGGTGATCAACGATCACCATGACTTACACCGACAATGTCATCGCTGATCACCACAACCAGATCCTCAAGATCCCACTCACTGATGATCACTATAGGTTATAGTGATGACAACATTCTTTATCACTCATCACCATATTGATAATGAGTTTTCTCCGCATAGCGATGAACCCGATCGCTATATGCTACAACGATCATCGGTGAGCGGGATCTTGTAGATCTGGTTGTGGGATCAGTGATGACATTATCGATATAAGTCATGGTGATCACTGATCACCACAACCAGATCCCAAGACCCCACTCACCAATGATCACTATAGGTTAGAGCGATACACCATTATGATGTCTTATCGCTATAGCTATAGCGATATGTGAAAAAATCATATATATCGCTACCCTTGATATATGATGTCTTATCGTTATAGCTATAGAGATATGTGAAAAAATCATATATATCATGGAATTTCAAATGAAGAGATGATAAGAAATGATAAGAAATATGCTTATTTGTAATCTAATAGATTTTCAAATCATGTAATCTATTGGAACTTAAGAACCCAGAGGAAGAAGACATAAATAGATGTGAACTCATAGCTTGTTGATAAGTTGTCAAGCTTGCATAGTGTGAAGCCCAGTAAGCCTTCAGGCTTTGTTATGATGTTCCAACAATATTTGAGGGATCTCAAATGACTGACTTTATTTTTCTTTGCTTCACCTATGGGATGTAGAATTGAATTGTAAGTTACAGGAATGATCTGAAAGAAAAATATTAAAAGTGTACATCCACTAGGAGAATTTATATCCAAGCATTGATTTAGTCTATCAAATTTACTCAATGCTTCGATGGTTTTGATGGTTAAATTGAATCTACTTTCAAGTGCATAAATATGTTGTGAGAAAAAATAGTGGAATTAAATTGTTGAAAGGACTAGTTTCAGTGACTGTTTCAAGTATGCTTGAAAAGAACATATAGGTGAAATATTCCATGTTATATTTTGACCTAATCAACAATATGGATGCCCAAAAAAATCAAATGAAGCTAAGGAAATACCCCTATACACTAGATCAACATATATTGCCCACTAGAATTATACAACAATTGAAAATTTATTTATTATGAGATCTACAAAGGTAAGAAGCATATCATGGAATATGCACATTAAACTTCAATGCATACACTAGGTTTGAGATTGATTAGTAGCAAAAAAAATAGAACATCTCTTCGCCCTGATTGAGAAAAAAGAAAGTTGTGGTAATCGTGAATAAATGACTCCTACAAATGTGACTTTCAAAATTTTAAAGGAACATAGTGGGCCATAAGGTGTAATGATTGATATGTACCTTTTTACATGAATCAAATGTTAAAACATTGCAAGTAAAAGTATCAAATCACTCTATCTTCCTTTAAAGACTAGAAGAAACTTGCTTTAAATGATAGATAAAGGTATTTGTCAATTTATTCAAATGTATATGTCTTCCTTCAAAATTTGGTTTCAATCTAGGATGAGAAATACATTCTCATTGTATATAAGAATCTATACACTCTAAGGTAATTGAAAGACAAATACTATTAGATAATATGCAGAGCAAGGAGGAATCAAAATTGGTAGCTTATATTAGCATGCATCACAATATTATCTAGCAAAATGAAAATGCATCCAAAGGTCACATTATACATGTTTACTATAATTCACCATATTATTGCTAAATCAATGAGATATATAAAGTGAAAAGAACAACTACCTAAAACTAATATTGATATATTCTTTGATTTATTTGAAAAAGAGCAATGATGTAGGAGCCAGGAACTAAATTGATGCCTTAGTCCAATGGGAAATAGAGCTGAATTTAAAACGAAGAAATATATGCATGTGAGAAATAAAGATCATCACAACAAAGATGAAATATTCTTCAAAATCTATTAGAGTACAAATAAGAGATTTTCAAATTGAGTTGCTTATATCATATATGTGAAAAAATCATATATATCAGTGTCCCAATAGTTTGGGCTTGGACTCCAAACTCTTTCAACAAGTAATCTCCTAATGGACTGTCAATGTCCCCTATGTAAATATCTTTAATAAGACTCTTATCTTGAATAAAACATGACATCTTTAATCTTACTCTTATCTTGAATAAAATAGTACATGATAAAACATGACATCTTTTCTGCCTTGTAGATTCCAGTTGGTAAGAGATGTGACATGTTATAGTTCCAAATGATAGTGGCAAGGTACCTTTACTAGTGCAAGTGAATGTGAATAAGACATGTTAAACCATGCTTGACATAGCATGTTTATCTACATTGGTCAAAGGTACATAACTGCCAGCATATTATGACATGTCACTACATTGAGATTCCATCACTAACATTGAAGACAAGGGTAGATGTGGTAAACAAAGAACATAAGGACAAATATATATGGTACTTAAAAGGATAAAAACTCCAAAATGTGTGACAATCCTATTGGAGGTTGCATTGTTTGATAGGATAGTGCATAATTAGGAGTTTTTACAATCATTGAGACAAGATGAAAAAGATAGCAAATGACAATATTTTACACTAAATAACAATTGAAAGTATTAAATGGAGAGTCTTCATGATGGCTATCATAAACCAAGCACACTAACTAGTTAAGAGCTGATATGAATAAATGTAGAGAAATGTTTCTTAAAATAATTCCAAAGAAATTAAGAAGATAGTGAGCTGCAACAACTGGAAATGCACGAGTCTAGAAGGTGAAGGAATATGAAAGACAAACTTAGAGACGAGTAACTAGAGGACAACGAGCACAATGATAGTATATGATAAAACATGACATATTTTATTCTTTGAAGGCTCCATTAGGCAAGTAATGTGATACATTACAGTTCCAAATGACATTGAAAGCATGCCTTTACTAGTCCAAGTCAAGAACACATGTTATCCCATGCTTGTCACAGTGAGTTTATCTACATTAGCTAAAGGTACATAACATCGATGATATAATGATGTGATTTCCTAAAGATGATAGTTATGAACAAAGAATAGAAGATAGCAACTGATTTAACACCACCTACTCAAAAACACAAACCAATGAAATAATCCAGATTAGGCCAAGATAGGTTGACGCATTCAATAAGAGAATACTTACACAAAATGAAGCCGAATCATGCCAAACAAATTGACTATTGGCCCTTCTAGTTTTTTATTTGATATTTACCTGACAATGACACATTCAAAATGCACTTATGAGAAAAGACCTAGAGCGAATGAAATTGATTAAATAATGAAGGTATGTTAGTTTGAGCTTCACTTGGTTTCGAGAATACTTTAATATTCTCTACATAAAAAGGCCAAACACGTGAAGGTGGAAGCTCATCTGGCCTAACCCCCCTCCCCCTAACATCAATCTAAATTTCCCATTAATATCTAATTACACACTTCATTCATCCATTTATGAACTATAACATTCAATCAATACAATCACATAACATTCATTAATACACAACACAAATCAAGAATTCATTAACACATAAAAATATTCATTAACATGACATATAATTCAATATTAATACACAAAATTCATAGATAATTACTTAAAACAACGTTCTTTCATTATCCAACAAAGTTAATCAAACAAGTTTTATCAAAGAGTATTTTTAAGAAATCATTTCTTTTTTGGGTTTTTCTTAGATTTCTTAAGGTAAAGGCTGAGAGGAGCATCAATATATTCCTCCTCTTATGGTTGTGATCTCAAATTATGATGCTTCCTCATGTCTTGAGGAGCACGAGGCTGCTGCACTAAAGGCGGCTCTGCTGCAATAACAAGTAAATGGGTTAAATTCGCATACTTTTTTTTATTGTTACATGTATTTCATTAACCAGTAGAGCATAACATGAATTTTTATTTACCTAACAATGCCACATCATCTACAATAACATTTTGATCTGCCGCCACCTCAACATGCTCAACATGCTCTAAAATATTCAAAAAAAGGTTACACGGCCAATTGCAATTAAAGATGTTAAATTCTATTAATAATTACGTAATTTATTTCCAATAAAAAATTAATACCTCCACCACTGTGATGCACATCATGGCCTTCATCATGCCCAGGTTCTGTGATAGGCTTTGAATGCTATAGTGAAATGTCATGCGCATTGTTATCATGAAATAGTCAATTTATGTTCAAAATTAACTATTCAATTTGATTTACTTTTCATTTGACCAATTTACTTGTGTCTCATCTAGTGCCACAGATTCTTTGTTATGGCTTTCAAATTCTTGGCGTAGACATGCAGCCATGACTTTATAGCCTTCCTTCAAGGCAATTATTTTGTCTTCATATGTGGCCTCTACATTGATTTCTGTGCCTTGTAGTTTTTCTTTAATATCGTCACTTTTGCATGTATGATTTGATTAAACAAAATTCTTTGCAACCTTATATATAAAAATTTGATATGAAATTCTAATGTTTTTACTTACAAGTTGAGAGTGAAGTTTCATATAGCCACCAGAGCCAAGTTTGTGTCGGCCAACCTTTTTTAATCTTGCTTGTGTAGCTTTTGATGTGTCTTGCAGTCTATGAAAAATTTGAAACATGTTAGATTATATATTTACAAAGATCACTAATTAGTGCATGATTACATTCTACTTAATACTATCATAACATACCTTCTTTTGCCCTCTTCTGGTTGAATTCCACTACCCTTTAGCCTTTTCTCATTTGCATCTTCCATTATTTCATTCCACTCCATCAGTGGAATCATAGGAGGACTCTCGTACTTTGGGTTATCCTTTAGAGCCCTTCTATATTGGTCCCTCATAGTCTTTATATGTTTGGATGCTTTTTTAAGAATCATGATATTGTCAAAAGTTTTATTTCCAAAGAGGTCCTCTAAAGATTTAATGAGCTAATTTTTTAAGTCAGCATCCTGTTCATACCACCTTTTCTGAAAAAACAAAATTGTTAGATATCATAACTTTAATATAGTACAATAAATGAAAGATAAGAAAAATAGTGTACCAATATTATGAAGCTACGTACCTTTTTCATATGGTGGTCCCAAATAGCTTCAATGTCATTTCAAAAAGATGATCATAAAAAACATCATTTCCTACAAAAACATCATGGGATTATCAGTCCAAAATGAGTTATGTATAAGTAAACTACAATTATACTATAAATCATAATAATTTTAAACCACCTAGAAGCTTTGATACATTTAACGGAAACATATTTTTCTTGTTCAACAACAATGTCCCTACAAACGAACCAGTACTAGTAACATGGGCTGATCTAGGAAATGAAGGTTGTGCGGTGCTACAACCTTCACCATATTGACCACGTTTCACAGGTGTCAAAAAATCTTGTAAGAAGAACACATCATATTTTAGATCATGATCCATAAGATAGTATAAAATATAAACATCTATTGACTTTAATTACTTCTTAAGATTAATTACTTCTTACATTCATACAATTGACTCTACATATCAATTCATCTTTGAGTGTCTCTTGAACACACAAAAGTAGGGGACTTCTCTAAGTCATTACATCAAAGGAAATCCATGAAAAAGAAACCTTCAATAGTGACCTAGAGCTCTCTATGTATGGAGCTTCAAGACTGTAAAATTGCTCTCAGCTAGAGGTAATAAACGTATGACCTTGCTAGTCAACCACACAATGAGAGATTCCAAAATTGAAGACAAGGGCAAGAGTGCCAATATCCCCAAAAAATCAAATAGAAATGCAATGCAAGTAAGCTAAGAATGAGGATGCAAGCTAGTCTATGAAAATGAAAGTGCAAACTAGGTTATGAAAGGAAAGTACAAGTCTTACAATCCCTCCTAATTAAACTATGTGAGATTAATCTATAGCATAAAGAAAGTCTATACTAAGAATGTCATGATTATGCAACTATGAAAGCAAGAAAGCAAGCTAAATGAAATGCAGCAACAATGTCTTCAAAGCTTGAATGCAAGAATGTCTTCAAAGAGCTCCAAATGACCTAGAAAACCTACAGCATAACATTAGCATAAAAGAAATGGATATCCAAATGAGGAAGAGAGATCTTCTTTTATAGGAAATGAGAAAGAATGGACCATGGAGATTAAGAGGCAAAAGATTTAATCAATGGTGGAGCATCAAAGAGGAGCAATCCATGTGCACAAGTATCCTCTAATGGGAAAATAAGAGTTGACTTTTGTGTCCATATGAGACAAAAAATATTTTTTCCCTTTTTATAAAATAAGAATAGTACTTTATTTGTGCAACTTAGGATAAGAGGAAAAGGTGGGGCCTTTTTATTTAATAAAAGGGGAGGAAATATTCCTTTTAATAAATAAAGACTTTAGGATAAGATGGTTAGCCCAAGGAAAATAATCAAAAATGATGAAATAGGATTTGATCAAGCAAATTGATATTATTGAAAAATGTTAATTTTTGAAAATATTGATTCAGGGATTTGATAAATTGCTGAATGGGGGCCCAAAGTCTAGGCGACCATTTTAGGGTGCATACATTTCTCCCTCTTTGACTAATGTGTGATCATTCTGGGAACACATGTGGTCAAAGAAGATTTGAAATGTGAGATTGATTTGGGATCACAAAGCAATCTAGACGTGTGATCATTCTGGTAACACGCCAAGACAAAAATAAACCGGCTGAAAGACAAGACCAACATTGTTGCTATTAAGTGATAGTCAAGTCTCAAAATAAGAGATAAGAATAAAAAGACAAGATCAACACCATTTCTATTAAGTGATAATCAAGTCTCAAAATAAGAATCTCAAACTGAGGTGAATGATAAAGCTGAATCAAAGATTTGAAGCCGATAGGTACTGCCCCCTCAGAATCAAAATCGAAATCAGGTAGAGGAGAAATAGAAAATAGATAAAAGAGGATCAAATCATAATGAAATCATAATCGAAGATAAAGGATAAAAGGATAACCATTAGGTAGTGAAAACAGGCCCCAGTGATGAATGAGAAGAAAAAAAATGGGGTGAATGGAAGACTAGAAGTGTGAAAGACATGAAAAGGAAGAAATTTCATCAAAGATCGAAGAATTATGCCTCAAAAGGTCAGTCAATTGCATAGAAGAAAGAGAAATTTTGAAACACGATTTTGACTATCAAGATGACTTCAGATTTTGATTTTAAGTCTGAAAATGGATCCAAGACGTCAAAATTAGCTAGAGGTGCAATTATCACATAATTCTCAAGTGTTTTGAAAATTAGGTCAAAAAGTCAAAATACTATAGACGAGCGAAAGACATGATCGAGAAGAAGTGAAAGATGAGCATAGTTGACCAATAGGTCCATGAAATATGAAAAGGAGAGCTCTCTCCATGTGCAAAGTACAAAAATTAATCTAACATGAACCTAAAAATGCAAGCTACTATGAAAAGTGGTTTACTTGCAAGGTCACAAAGCTTTTAGACTCTAATAATCATCATCGAGCTTTATTGGTAGCGTCATAAGATCATACAATACACACTAGTATGACTATGGGTATATGAATATGATTTATATCAGATAGAATGTGGGAATCCCACCTAGGCACCAAAGACATGTAGGTCAAGATGACTAGTGCAGTGAGATTACCTAAGTTTGCTATAGCGAGATTATGTTGGCATCAGGACATAAGAAGGTCAAGATGTCTATAAGCATGCACTTGAAAAATAGTCAAGGATAACATCCAGTAGGTCCTCAATGTCAAGTAGGTCAAGCATAGATGCTAATGACAATGGGGACTAACAAAATATACCCACAGGCAAAAAAAGCAATAAAACATGTTCTCATACCCTCAGTCTTCTAGCTAGGCATCATCGAAAACTTCTTAGGGATAGAACACTCATCAAAGAAATCATCATAGATAGTACACAAAGAAATAAAGTCAAACAAGTCTCAACAAGTCAAGTGTTTAAGTGCGTGTGTGAAGGTCATAGAATCAATCTTTGAGTATCACATCTGATAATGAGCGATATTGCATCATACTTAGACTGGTGGGTAAGACATCTGATAAGTGTTGAGAAACACTCGACGCTAGGGTAGTGTTGAAAAACACCTGTTTGTGAAATGCCCCAAGAGACAAACGCATCTAAAGGACCTATGCTAACAGGTATGCCCCCTAGACAAAAATAAAGACCAATTCCAGACCCAGTCAAATAAGGTCAAGGCATAATGGAGAATGGCTAAGTGTCGAGGACGCATGCTAAAAGACAAGGGTGCAAAAGCCTCAAGTAGCACCTATTTCCAGATTTTTACCACTTGGAGATTTTTTTTATTTTTTTATTTTTTTGTATTTTTGCTACCAAGGCGCCTGTTTCCAAGTTTTCACCAAGGCACTTTTTCTATTTTTTTGAATTTTTTTGCATTTTTTTAAAAAAAAAATATTTTTTCAGGACTTTATATGCTTTTTAGGATTTTTTTGAGCATCATATATGAATTTTTTGAATTTTTTTTAGGATCAATAAGATATGTACAAAGGATGCCCCCAGACAGAATAGGCATCAAACTCCCAAACAAGATCACATCGTGAAGTCCCAATATCTAGCAAGGTGGAGGACAAGAGGGATTAGCAAGTTGGTGGAAGAGGTGGAAGACAAGAGAATAAAGGAGAATGAAGGGAAGAAATTTTCAATGGAAAAATCCTCAAAAGCACCCAAGCTAGGGAAAAATTATCATGTAAAGCACATTTGGACAGGCAATGAAAGGCCAACATGGGATAAATCACAAAAGCGTAATGCAAAAGAAGGAAAGGATGCAGTCCAAAGGAGTAGACATGTCAAGAGGCTTCATAGCATCGTGTTTTACTCTTTTTCAAGGATAGAAAAAGGCTAGAATGAATGGAGGAAAATAAATATGAAGGCTAAACATGAATGGAATGAAAGCAAGATCATCATAATATAGCTCACAAGATAGCCAAATGTTCGTGTATATGTCAACATTGTCAAGATCAAAAAGAGAAGATGGAATGGATGAAATATGTAGAAGAACTATGCATGATGCCTAATTGTCAGGTTTTCATCATGGTACTTATCCAAGGCACCACAAGGGAGTGGTTTTCACCATAGGAAAAATTTATTTCTCTTTACTTTTTCTACCAAAGTACTTGTTTTCAGGTTTCCACCAAGGCACATTTTCAAATTTTTTTTTATTTTTTTTGTTTTCTTTTTGAATTTTTCTTTTTTTTGGAAGAAGGCAAGCTTTTAGATAATTCTCCTTGAAAGGATAAACCATTATATGCCAAGGATTCAACAAATCAACATGATATGCTCAAAGATACTGATAGGGAAAGGAAGATGGAAGAGAAAAATGGAGGATAAGGTTTTATGTAAAGCGAGTGAGGTTGGAAGATAGGAGGAATAGGCAAGTGAGGAAAAAGGATAGAAGGTAGAATGATAATGAATGAAAGGAGTGTGAAAGGGTAGATGGAAAAGAAGGCAAGATCAACGTCAACACACACCTTGAAGGGTGGCGAGAGGGTGGAAGAAATGTGAATGAAAGAATACGAGAAGGAATATGGCGAATGTTTAGCAAAGGTTGCAGTTCAGGCGCATGGAATGGAAGAATGTTTTTGGAAGAAGATGAAGTGGGAGCCTTTGGAAGCTTGAATGTCAACTTCACTTGTTGTTCAACATAAGACTCTATTAAGAGAGACTTTGGAATCCATATAGTTGCAGGCTTTTCATTTCTTTTTGATGATTTAGAGAGAATATCTTCAATGATGAATTTTGGAACCCATACTTGTCTTGTAGTTTTCTTCTTAGATATCTCTTTTGACTTTATGTATCCATGTCGATTAGAGGAGACATGGTGATCTTCTTTTTTTGAGAGATTCTTGTATTGCTTCTTTTTCTTGTGTTGAACATTCAAGTTTCTTCCAAAAGACTTGGGACTTGTGGAAGAAGAAGGATGATATGACTGGTTTAGATGGGTGGATGGATGAAAAGGATTCAAGGGTATGCAACTATGTTGATCTTGAGAAAAAATAGGAGATGGAGGGACATAAGGACCCAAGATGGAAGATGAATTAGGAGAGTTAGGAGGGGAAAGTGAAGGGACATGAGGGCCCAAGATGGAAGGAAGACATGAAGCCTTTGGTATTGGTGGAGGTAGTCCAAGGATGGATGTGGAAGACGCAAAAGGATAATCAACCAATTCATCAGCATTTATATGACAGCCAAGGACATTAGTATCTTTAGAGTGAGCATTAGGATTTTCAATAGGCTCATTAACATCTTGAATAGGAGCAACTTCTTCAATAGGATTGTTCTGAGCTTGCAAAAATTTAGGAAGAGTAGAAAGCAGAAGTGAATATGGAATGGTAGAACAAGAATATGGAAGGCTTTGATCTTGACAAGGAGCTTTGGATAGCATAAGCACATAATTTTTTTCTTAATTTTCAATAAGTTTAACATTGGAAGTAACAACACCATTTTCAATAACCTTAATGGAAGTATCATCTTTGGAAAGTGCAAGTGTGGTAAGGTTATTTTGATTTTCAATAAGCTCAACGGTATAAGTAGTAGCTTGATCTTGCTTAGAAAAAGATTTAAGACATGGTGGAATAAATGAGGAAGGGTGTAGAGGATCAAAAGAACCATGAAACAGAGGAGAGACATCATGAAAAGGATTGGATGACATGTAGGGTTCTTGATCTTGATCTTTCTTTATGTTCTTTTTTTAATTTTTTTTAGAGTCCTCTTGACATGGAACCACTTCTAAGGACAAGGAAGCATATTGGAATTGTATGGAAGACTTTGGAAAAGATGGTGAAGGACTAGTTGAAGTAGGCATTATAGCGCATACAGGCTTAGGCTCTTTAGGTTTATCATTATTGAAAGTATTTGTACCCAAGTGAAGGTTAGCTTGAGTTTCTTTAAGAGGCAGCCCTTGAGGATAACTATAGGGAACCATATGAAAAGTATTAGGATCTTTGTTTGATGAAGGATTTGTGAAAGATTTGAAAGACTTGGAAGCTTTCGAAAATGTATGGGTATTTGAGGAAGTAGAGGATGGAAGGGGACCATCACAAGACAAAGGTTCATCATTAACATGATCTTGCTCAAGAGTTTCATTTTTATTTTCAGCATGAGAGTTCTTAGAGGAAGGATTCTTATAATATTTACGTTTCAAATCAGCATGGTACATTTTATATTCCTCAATAGAAGTAGATGGATCATCATCAAGGTATTGTTCATAGAACTCATCAAAGTCTTTTTCAAAATTAGAGTCATATGGATCACCATCGTGATCTATCCAATGTGATGACCCATTTCTAGTAAGCACGAGCACACGATGAGGACTCTTAGGAATAAAATTTTTATAAGTATGACTATATTGTTCATCATCATAGCCATCATAATAGTCATCATAGTCATCAAAGGTGGGTGTGTCACTCTTCATAGGAGAGGTATCACAAGGATTACTATATTGCTCATATTGAGGAGTAAGACTCCTAGGAGAAGTAGAAGAGGAATGAGATCGTGAAGAAGAGGAAAGTGAAGACCTAGTGGAGGAAGAAGACTTGGATAATGAAGAATGCGAATAATGTCTAGAAAAGTCATGGTAAGACTTGGAAGATGACGAAGGTGAATAATGTTTAGAAGAGTCATGATAAGACTTGGAATGTGAAGAAGAACTTAGAAGATGTTTGGAAGAAGGAGGTCATGATATGATCATGTCTATGATCCTATCAAAGGCATCTGATTCAATCATCTTTTCTTTTATTTTTTCTTTAAGTTTGTCACCCATGAGATATCCAGAAGGACTACTGGAGGAATAAAACTCTTCGAATTGAGCAATGAGTTCAAGATCATCTATTCTCAAGAGAGGTTCCATAACAAGGTAGTTGAAATTCATGGTCCTAGAAGAATAGGAATCAAGCATGGAAGTGATAGAAGAAATGGATAGAAGAAGGTAGACTAGAAAATAAGAGGAAAAGAATCAAGAAGACATGAAGAATTTAGGAAGAATCATGAAGAAAGAAGAGAAAGGATGAAAATGGAAGACTAGGAAGACATGGAAGAAGTGGAAGAAAGAAGACTAAGAGTCATTATTTGCAATTTGATACTATTGAAATTCATTTGGATATTGAACAACATGTCATAGCACCTAAGATCTGAGATCTAGACTGACCAAGGAAGAGTAGAAGTGACACAAATCAACTTCAGATTGCAAGCAGCAGTGAGATAGCAAAAGGACTATGTGTGATAGTTTTCAGGCAAGCAGTGTGACTCTTGACCAGTGAATGTGAAAAACTCAATTTCAAAAGCAATTTGGTCAATGTTGTAAGTTGCAAGTACAATTTCTTAGCTTCAAGCACAGTAATATAAGGAAATAGACAAGTTTGCAAATAGTAGATGATCAAACATGTCATAAAACACTTGCACAAGGGCAAAAGCAACCTTGCCAAGACAAGCAATTGTGATATCAAAGCAATAAAATCCTATGAATGCTACCATGATGTTTGATGTTTGAGAACGTTTACACAAGTATATCACAACAAGAACACTTCAAGCACTTTCTAGCCTAAAAAGTCAATGGCTCAATACTTAACAACTTGGCCCACAGTTGATGTCCCATTGCCTCACACAAAGTGGTTACCCACAATAGATATTGGCTTTTTCATGGAAGTGTCAATGACACAACCAAAGGAACACAAATGGTGAGTAATCTTGGGGTGATCCCGGTTATTCCACTTGGATCAATCCTTTCACCAAGAAGCTAAGCAGCAAAATAGGGTGGCCTCTATCTATGGTTCTTAGTAAGGGCTTCTGTTCATAGCACCCCTCTTGCTCCCTAAAGGGACTCCTTATCTTGTGGCAAGTAACGGACCTCACAGCCTCAAGAGTACCTTAAGAATTCTTGCTCAATACTTTCCTCATGGTATCAATCCCACAAGTACTCACATCAAGCGAAGACAAGCACTACACCTACCAAGGTTTTGTATCCTTGATAGCCTTGAGATTATAGTGGGTTGGAATAGCTCGGTATTAGCTTGTCCCCACTTGGGTCATTCCTCTTGATTGCTCAAGAGCAGGCCCGCTAAAGGATTCTAAAGATCTAAACAAAAAGTGGATCAACTTATGAGCTTCAAAGATTTTGTTTCACCACAAGGGTGAAGAACATACTCCTTTATCTCAAAGCTTTCTTCCAAACACACCAAGAAAAGTTCAATTACTCTCTTGCTTTCAAAATCTAAAGATGGGTCAAGATTTTCTAGTTCACCACAAGGGTAAAGAGCATACTTCTCCTACCACCCAAGAATTCCTACAACAAGATATTGTGTGCCTACTAAAAGAAACAACTAGTATATGCCGCACTCAATAAAGAAAGCAATTAAACAAGCACTTGATTTGGTTTTTATGCTTAGGGTAGCCCTACAAAAACCATTAGTATCCCTTGTGCATTTGAAGCTTTGACATGCGTTCTTTTGGCAAAATATTTCAAGCAATGAGAGCACCTACAAGCACAACTTGTTAGCCCCACAAAGGTTAGCACATCAAAATTTAGATAATCTACAAATAAAATAGTTGATCAAATGAAAAAATTTGAAAATGAAATCAACATGGTTAGATCAAGCTTGGAAAGACCTTTCCAACAATATATCACACTTAAATTTTTGATACCATTTGTAAAAATTTCTCAAAAATGGGTGCCAATTTTCCAGAGTACGCTAAAATTTTTAAAATAATAAAAAAAAGCTCAAAACAACCATTTTCAGGCACAGGTGATAGCAGAATGTGCACAGGCGCAAGCAAAATGTGCATAGGTGACAACAAAATGTGCACAGGCGACAACAAAATGCACACAGGTGCAAGAAGAATGCGCACAGGCGCAAACATAATGCTCACAGGTGTGAACAGAATGCTCATAGGCGCGAACAGAATGCTCACAGGCGTGAATAGAATGCTCACAGATGTGAACAGAATGCTCACAGGCGTGAACAAAATGCTTGCAAGCATGAACAGAATGCTCACAGGTGTGAACAAAATGCTTACAGGCATGAACAGAATGTTCACAGGTGGCATCAAATTTTTCATAAGTGGCATTTCTCCTGTTTGCGCAAAATTGATGAAAAAGTGACGCTGAAAATATACAAAACTTGATAAAAATGTAAAAAATGAGGCTCAAGGCCCCACGGTGGGTGCCAAAAATGTACACACAAAAGTAGTGCACTTCTCTAAGTCATTACATCAAATAAAATCCATGAAAGGGAAACCTTCAATAGTGACCTAGAGCTCTTTATGTATGGAGTTGCAAAATTGTAAAATTGCTCTCAGCTAGAGCTAATAAACTTATGACCTTGCTAGTGAACCACACAATGAGAGATTCCAAAATTGAAGACAAGGGCAAGAGTGCCAATATCTTCAAAAAATCAAATGGAAATGCAATGCAAGTAAGCTAAGAATGAGGATGCAAGCTAGTCTATAAAAATGAAAGTGCAAACTAGGTTATGAAAGGAAAGTACAAGTCTTACAATCCCTCCTAATTAAACTATGTGAGATTAATCTATAGCATAAAAAAAGTCTATACTAAGAATGTCATGATTATGCAACTATGAAAGCAAGAAAGCAAGCTAAATGAAAAACAACAACAATATCTTCAAAGCTTGAATGCAAGAATGTCTTCAAAAAGCTCCAAATGACCTACAAAACCTACAGCATAACATTAGCATAAAAGAGATGGATATCCAAATGAGGAAGAGAGATCTTCTTTTATAGGAAATGAGAAAGAATGGACCATGGAGATTAAGAGGCAAAAGATTTAATCAACGGTGGAGCATCAAAGAGGAGCAATCCATGTGCACAATTATCCTCTAGTGGGAAAATAAGAGTTAACTTTTGTGTCCATATGAGACAAAAAGTATTTTTTTTCTCTTTTTATAAAATAGAAATAGTACTTTATTTGTGCAACTTAGGATAAGAGGAAAAGGTGGGGGTTTTTTATTTAATAAAAGGGGAGAAAATATTCATTTTAAATAAATAAAGACTTTAGGATAAGATGGTTAGCCCAAGGCAAATAATCAAAAATGACGAAATAGGATTTGATCAAGCAAATTGATATTATTGAAAAATGTTGATTTTTGAAAATATTGATTCAGGGATTTGATAAATTGCTGAATGAGGGCCCAAAGTCTAGGCGACCATTTTAGGGTGCATGCACCTCTGTCTCCTTAGTTTTGTTTGGTTCCATGACAAGGTTAAGAATTTTTTTACTATATTTATTTATAATTTGAGTAGCCATGAATACAGGGTTAACACTACATGTAATGTCATCTATAAATACCACCTCGATTTCATATCACAATTGATCTTCTATCATTTTTTCTTTTCCCTATCAATAAGTATCAAGTTGTGACATCAATATCAGTAAAATTCTATCAAAATAACTCCAAAGCCATAAAGAAAAGAACATAATAATATGACATTTGTTTCTATATAATTTGTAGAATTACACTAATTAAGGTTTACCTTTGATAAAGAAGTTGTATTGTGAGGAACATCCCCGCCTGTATCTTGAGATGGATCCATGTCGCCCTATGACAAAGATTAGTAATTCTTAGCAATCAGCAGCGAAATGAAAGTAATAAACTTACCAAAAAAAATTATTAATAAAACAGTAGATTGTATATTGGAGTCAATATTATTTGGGGGCAATTGGTTTAAATGTTATACTTACTAGTCCCATGATAAGGAATTTTTTTGTATCTACACGATTCAAATTATAATCTATAGAAGCTCTTCTCCTGCACTTATTAATTTTATTGCACATACAAATGTACGATTTCTTTCGTGTACCTCGAATATATAATTCGACCGCTTATTAGTTGACATAGATCGAGAACTATTTATAAAACCTACAATATTCCCTATTGCTTTTGGCCTTCCATCAATATACATAGTGAGCCTTTTAGTTTGATCATTTACTTGGCATTGTATATAATTTGCTGACAATGCATACATACACATATTTTTTATATATTGCACAATCTGCATCCAATTATTGTAATTGTAACAAGGTCCTACATACTCCATCAATTCAACAACTTGATTATAACTGACCTTTATGCCATCCATGGAAAATAAGCCCAAACCATGTAATGAAGATGGAGCTATGCGATATATCCTTTCATTAATAAAAAAATTAGTGTTAACTAAAGGTAGTTCCTTGGGTACCCATTCATTCTGAATATGTGTATACCTTAAGGGAACCTTCCTGTCACCTTTGGTCTCATTATCAAAAGAACATGACCCCCCCCCTCAGCAAGGAAAAATTGTATTTGTTTATTGAATTTTCTTCTAATCTTTTTACCTCTAGTTGATCTCCCTATTTTAGACCTACTTGAGGAAGAAAGATCAAACAAATATCTATTTGGTGATACCTACAATCTATCAAACGAGAGACATAGTAGGATCTATATATTTTGCTGACTAAAGAGAAGGAAACCAAATAATAAATTATACCTATTGATCCATTTCAAAGGCATTAAATTTTCTGCATATGTAAATCATTTATCTTAAGTTAGCCAAAAATTACATGATATGCAAGCTACAAACTACATAAAAGACTAAATTTACATGATGCAAAATATACTCCATGACATTAGAGTTTAACACATAATAACTTAATTATACAAACATACAAGTCAAACAAATTTTTATGAATAAATCAATACCTCATACATGACATTGATCATACCTTGACCTACATTTCATTGATCATGTTATTGATCATCCTCCTCATCCATGTCATCATCATGACTATCATCATCATCATCATCATCATCATCATCATACTTGTCACCTTGATCATCGTCATCATTGTCATCATCATCATGACCAACACCACCACCATCTTCATCACCATCATCATCATCTTCATCACCATTATCATGACCATCATCGCCTTGATCAACACCATCTTTATCACCATGATCATGATCGCCACCATCATCGTCAGCATCACCAAAATTATCATCATTTTCTTCTTCTTCTTCTTCTTCATTGTATAACAGTCGTCCCTGATCATAATTTACTTCATCTTATGATTCTTCAGTATCTTTTTATTCCATCACATTATACTTTACCGACCTTCCTCTTAGGTCATGTCTAACAACAAATGACCAGCCCAGTTTATGTGGAATGCCAAAGTAAAACACTGGCTCACATTGGCTTGGAAGAACATAGGGCTCATCTCCAACTGGCTCAAATGACCTTGTATTAATCGTTATAAATCTACTATCATGTTCAATAACAGTCCTATCAGGATCATTTTTATTCAGTCGTAGCCTGTACCATTTGATGACAAATAGAACTAATTTGAATTAATTAAAGTCGCACTCAAGTATATCATCCAAAATGTCATAGTATCAATTTCTAGGTTGTTGAGGATGTATGTCATTTCTAGATGAAATATTAGTGACCTCGAAGACTGCACTTATCCCAGAATCAGAAATTTTCTTCATGTCATCTAACTTTTTTATGCAAAATTTACAACCATGGTAGTACATAGCTTTGTGGTGTTTGATCTGCAATTATTCAAACATGTCAAAATTATTTGCATCGATCCGTGAGTTGATATTAAACTTATGGGTCATGGTTAGTAAACTTATACGTATCGTTCTACCTCTTAAACTATATGCTAGATCAAGTACCATTGGCGTAACATTGGGATCTTCATTACGATGACCTTCTTTAACCAATGATGCAACACCATCCCATATTAATGAGTGACCATTTTTTTGAGATTGTTGAATCCATACCATCATCCAATCAAGATTATTTGTAATTTACAAATGTAGTGCATCCCACTCACGACCAACTATAAAAAAAACAAATAGACCGCTTAGAAACAACTTATATTGAAGATCTATAAGAATTAATAAACTACAATAACATCATATAATTACCTCTCACTTTCCTCAATCTACCTTTCCCCATCAAGTACTCCCCTTTGAAGTTGTTAATAGATTTGGGATCCCAAATGCAATCTACATGGATATTTGCTACAAATTTGGGAAGATATTCACTAATGTACACCATGGTCTGGTATACCATATACCCCTCCACCATAGAACCCTTAGGACGTGCTCTTTGTCGAACCAAGCCCTTTATAAATTTCAAGTGCCTCTAAACCATCCACATTGACCTAGTTTGTATAGGTCCACACAATTTAATCTCCTCAATTTGATGTATGAGGTAGTGTTCTTGAGCATTGAAAAAATTTGGAGGTAGACACTTTTGCATTTCACACATAAGCTGGAAAATTTTTCTCTTCCAATATTTTATATCTTTTTTATCAATTTTTTTAGGTGATAACCACTTAAAAGAGATTCAACTCGCAATAACATATAAAAAAGATTTTAGAAAAAAAATATACAATAAAATACATAAAAAGTAAAGCAAGTCATAAATATAATATTTGTACAACAAGTCTAAGAAATAACACTTCTAACTTCATGTATTCTCCAAGATCGTATATAACTTATTTAACACTGTTGTCAAACTAGTGTGGGAGGGATAGAGGTAGGACATACTACAATAATTTAAAAATGATCATTTCAATATATTGTAAAATAATACAATAAAAAGTACATGCAATTTTATAAGTATATTGTAAATAGAGAACATGAATTACCTTGACGAAGGTATGCCAATCATGTGTTTTCAACCCTGGCCCAAAATCACCTTTCTTTGATACAAGATTGCTTATATTTACAACAAATCCTATTGGAAATTTTTTTTTTTTTTATGACTTCTTTTAATGCATCACTTTTCTGTTGAGTTAATATCCGAGGAAGGGAACTCATATTTATGCAGTCTCCATTGCTATTTGATTCAATAAAAAATTTTAGTGCATGATTGAATTCATGAATGTCATTACAAATTTTGGTATTTTTTTCTTTGTCACACCTTCCATCCAATATTTTTCATAGTGTCTCTGTTACATTCTTTCCAATATGCATAGCATCAAACAAATGCACGATTGAGAGATCTTTGTAATACGATAACCTACTAAATTGACTAGGATAACTTTTGATTCCTCTAGGAAGTTGGTCATTGATGCCTTGACGACCTTCACGAGCATCAATTATATCATTAGTAAATAAAAGATAATATCAAAATATAAATTTCAAACAAAAATCATCAGATGAAATGACATTACCTTAGCGATTTAGTCTATTGTATTCCAACTTCCATAGACAAACGAGGTGTCATTTTTCATGGTCTTGATGTTGTCTCTTCTTTCCCATTAAAAAGATATTTTTTGATAATTCAATACTTATGATTATTTTGGAGAAAGTGCCTAAACTTTTCGAACACCTACTTTCCTAAACTTCTTGAATGATGAGATTTCATCTTTGAACCAAAAACTAGACATGCGAATTTACCCTTTGTGTGAAGACCTAAAAGATACCATACAATTGGATCATGTGCAACTTAAACATACAACAATAATGTGTAAGTACTATAACATATCAAAAATACGTGACCTTTACAATATATAACATACTACAAAAATGAGTTAGCCCAGGGGCATCATGTATTGTCCATACAAGCATTGCATGGAATTAAAATTGTCTTTGTCCTATCGTTCTAGAGATGTCATACATAATGACCCCATTCCATAACTTCAACAACTCATCAATAAGGGGCTTAATATACACGTTCATATCTTTAACTTGGTAATTACCTAGTTGAATGAATAAAAACATTACATAATTATTATGACCATCTTGATGCGGTGTTTATAAATTAATTTACATAACTATTAAATGAAAAAATACCCGATACAAACATTGACAATATTATGTGCTCCCTCTTTATGGATGTCCAAGGAGGAATGTTATTGTTAATAATAAAAACAGGCCACATTAAGTAAATAGATCTCATATCTCCAAATGGATTGACATCGTCTGTTGCCAATGAAAGCTTGAGATTAAGAGGTTCCTCTTTAAAGTGTGGCCATGTTGTTTCTATGTCTTTAAATGTAGAACCATCTGAAGGCATTTGCATAATGTCATCTTGACTTCTATTGTGTGCATGGTAATCCATAAATTGTGCCAAGCTAGTGCACCTAAATAATCGTTGAAGACGTGGAATAATGGGAATGTACCGAAAAATCTTGTGAGGCACTTTTTTTGTTATTTGATCTGACCGATATCTACTAATATGACAATCAGGGCATTTTGTTGTAAATTTATATTGTTTATAATATAGAACGTGATCATTGGGACATGCATGTATTGTGTGATACTTCATTCCAATTTCATTCATAATGGTAGATAATTCTTGGTATGAACGAGGTAGAATATTTGATGGTGGTAACAAAAAATCACCTATCAACCTAAAACAAAAAATATGAATTGTTAATATAATGAATAGTAATGGTATGCTAACATTGAAGATGACAAAAATGGCATACCTTAGCATACGTGACATTGCTACATTGGATAAACCATTCATAAACTTCAAGTTCACCAACAACACTATAGCAGAGAGAAGAGTTGTTTGGGAGCCTTGGTATAGGGGCTCGTATGCCTTCTCAAGTATAGGTATATCAAGACCATCTTCATCATCATTATCAGATGTGATAGTACCATCATGATGATCATCTTGATTAGCTACGTTAATACAATCTTCTTCAATCATGTCCTCTGGCACATTATCAGCTACGCTAATACCATCATCTTCAATTGTGTTCTCTGCCATAGGATCATCTTCCTCCATGGGAGCATTATCCTCATGAGCTTGGATATTCACACCTTCATGTTCCTTCGGTTGGAAATCCACATTCACCAATTGACGAAAATTGTGCCCCCCTTCAATGTAACCATGTTGACTACAATGACTCTGGGTTGTTGTGATTAGAATTCTTTGATTCTTAAAGCCCTTACACTTTTTGCAAGGACAATTAAATTTTTTCAACTTTTCTTTGGAACTGAGACCACAATATAGCAATTGCATTGTTATTTTGTTTTGGGTTCATATTGCCAGGTGTGGACTTTCTTCACACATAATTATTCGAGCTATAAATATACAAAATGTAAACATACAAGCATTAGTAGTATCTTGTATGTAATAAAAAATAATAAAATTATAAGATTATACAAGATTTACAAATACACACACAAATCATGCTCACTAGACCACGAAATATTCAAATCACTCAGGGAATCTTAAATAGAAAATGTATCATTGACCGAATTTCAAAAAAAAGAAAACATAACAGATTTTGCAAAATTTTCACCATATGTTCTTCATGATCTATTCACTTATTGGTTGGTTTGCATGACAGTATAGAATTTTTGCATCTAATATAATAGTGTAGAATTTTTACTCGGGTGGTATCAAAGTAGGAAGATTCTTTTGGGAAGAAGAGAAGGATACAATCTAAGGTTTTGAAGACTTAGAATCCCTTGTTGAACCTTAAAGTTGAATCATCCTTTAAGACCGTTCCAAGGTGGTGATTCAAAGTTGGATGGATCTTAGTTTGTAGAGGAAGTCATATGGAAGGGTAGAAGAAGTTCAAGCCATCATGAATGCAGATTTAGAGAGAAGAGAGACTCATGGATACTCACAATTCAGAACACAATGCAAATGTATGGGTGAGGTTTGTAAAATGGTCATTTCCAGCGGTTCATTTTTCAATTTTGTTTTAGTTGATATGGTTGAAAAGTTAAGTCTACAACAGATGGTGCATAGAATACCTTACATGGTAGGACAATGATGTAGATAGAGATGTGTGTTCCTAGAGGAGAAAGGGCACAAGGATTTATGATGACAAGGATAGAGGAGAAGATCTCAGAGGTTGTTGAGGCAATGGGTGAATACATGGATGAAGGCATCCAAGAGAGGACAGTCAAGTGTCCACTTTAAGTTTCTATTGAAAATAGAGAAGATAGGGCTATGAAACAAGCCATAGATGAGATGTTTGAATGCCAAGAAGGATGGCATTGTGGGGATAAGTTGCAGGAGGTCTCAAGGATGATAGGGACCTTGGAGATTGAAGATTTCAAGCTCTTGAAGACAAAGTTGAGGAAAGATGCCACAAGTTGGCATAAGAGGATGAAGCAAAGGGTTGTGTGGCCTATCAAAAGGCTTATTAATGAGAGGAATCTACTATAGAGAGAACTCACTAAGAGGGTTCATGGAGTTGGTTATGGGAAACCAACACAAACTACTGAAATGGGCAAGGAGACAAGTAGTCCAAGTCTTGAAGACAAGACAAATTTGTGGGATGAATTAGATGCCATAGTTGAAGAATTGAAAGAGAAGGGTGAAGTGATCTATGCTAATTATTGGAAATTTGATGCAGGAGCATCCTAAGATTCTTGGAAATCCTGTATCAACCAAAAATATGTTTGTCTTTGAAGGTAGATTGTTAGTTTTGATCTTGGTTTGGTGGAGTTCTTGCTCGGTTTGGGAGACTGGTTGCTCAATTTCTATGGTTACCGGGGTACTCAGTCTTTGAAGTATGCTTTGTGACTGAAGGTGTCAGTTCACTAGTGCTCGACAATAACTACATTGCTCGGTCATGCTTGGCATGGTCGGTCGATTGGTGCTCGGTTATTTTTTCTGTTGCTCAGTGTTCTTGCTTACCGACTATATTGTTTTGTTAGATCAGCTTGGCCGACTGGTGCATTTAATTTGGGTCGTGCTCCTTGAGTCGTGGATTGACAATTGGACATGTGGGGACCTAGATCTAGTGTGTTGCATTCTTCTATGAAGATTTGATGACCATTTGGGGCCATCTTTGAGAGTTTATTTATTTTGTGAGGCTATGTGAGAGCTGACTAATGTTTTAGCATTTAATTTTGTTTGTAAGGGTTAACTGTTTCATCAGCCGACTTGTGGCTGGGAATTAGTAATTATAGGATGCTTGGGTAGCTATTTAGGGCATCATATTTTTGGAAGGAAGGTTAGTATCCTGCGAGCTTAGGAACAGGAAGATTGCTTGGAAGTTTGAGTACAAGTTTAGATCTTTCCTAGGTGCCTACTAGTGTGTTGTGTGTTACAAACCTGGGCTAGCTGAATGCTGATGTTGGGGAAAAGATTTGGATCTTGCAAGATCTTGTAGACTATTACCTGCTTTGTATCTACTCATAACTGAGAAGGCCTTATAGCCTGACACATTGCATGTAATCGGTAATTTGATGAATAAAGACTTCTGTTTGATTTTAGATCTATTGTTGTTATTGTGTATTTCCACTGCATATTGGTTTGGCTGAAAGGTTGATCAGTCCTTAATTGGTCCACCAACCTTGACTGCATCAAGTGGTATCAAAGCAAAGTTTTTTCCTGTTTGAGAAAAGTTTGTTCCTATCTAGATCTTGATTTGAAGATGCCTCCGAGGAGAAACCGTGAGATCTCTGAAGAAGAGGAAGCTACTGGTGAATTCAATCTTGATGATTTAGGGCTTTGCAGAAATAAGTGCAAGACCTACAAGAGGAATTGAGAAAGAAGAAGCCTACCTTGAAAGGGGATAGTGATGATGAAACTGAGGAAGATCATTTTGAAGAAGCTGTCAAAGAAGCTAGAGATTCTGAGGAGAATCAAATTCTGAAAGCTATGTCTAAGATTGGGAAAAGACCTAGGATTGAAGTTTCTACATTTTCTGGAAGCCTTAGGCCAAAAGAATTGATTAATTGGATCAATGAGATTGATGAATACTTTGAGTAGGAAGAAATAGAAGATCCTAATAGGGTTAGATTTGTGAAGACTAAGTTGAAAGGTCATGCAAATATCTGGTGGAGAGAAGTTCAATTGGAAAGAGGTAGAAGAGGAAAAGAAAAGATCACTAAGTGGAACCGAATGGTTGACAAGTTGAAGAAGTAATTCATTCCAGTGGACTATGAATTGGACATGTTTAAGAAGATGCAAGCCTTGAAGAAGACTAAAAAATTAGTACAGGAGTATACCGAGGATTTTTATAGAATCCTGATTAGGACTGGTCATTCTAAAGCTGATAAAGAGAGGGTTTCTAGGTATGTCTATGGCTTGAGACCTAGTATTCAAGAAGAGTTACTTGTTGTGTGGATGACAACAATCAGTGATGCTTATCAGATGGCATTGAAGATTGAAGAGAAGTTGAATAAGAAGTATGAAGGAAAACAAAACAATATGAACCGAGGTGGTAAAACTGGTGAGACAATTGCTAAGAGTAATGTGATAGAGAATCCTAAGTCTGATGTGGGATCTAGCAGTGGTCAAGTTACTAAGAATGTTGGACAGAGAGGAAGGTGGAAGAATGAGTTCACCGGCACTTGTTATAACTGTGGTGAATCTAGTCATAGAAGTTGGCAATGTCCTAAGAAAAGAGTTACATTAGCTACTGAACAAGACATTGAGAATGTTCCAGAGAAAGGTGAATGTCTTGTCACTAGGAGGTTTGCTGCATGTGATCATGAACCGGTACAAAGGAGAAATTTTTTCAGAATTAGATGTAAATGCAAGGATAAGGTATGTAATGTCATAGTTGATGGTGGCAGTTCTGAAAACTTTCTTTCAGATGAAATGGTTAGTAAATTGAATTTGGAAAGAAGGAAGCATCCTAATCCTTATCAGATTAGTTGGATACAAGATGTTTCTAAGGTTAGAGTTGAAGAACAATGCTTGGTTAAATTTTAGATTGGATCTTACCATGATGTGATATTGTGTGATGTATTGCCTATGGATGCTTGTCATCTGTTGCTCGGTAGACCCTGGCAGTTCGATAGGAATGTTTTGTTTGATGGTCGTGCTAACACCTATGTGGTTAGGCATGAAGGAGCTTGGCATAAGCTAATACCTTTACAGGAGACAGGGGTTAAGGGATGTGGATTTATCATGTGTTGTCCTTATGAAAAACCTCAGGAGCACAAGGTTGATGAACCTATTCCTGTTAAATCTAGTTTGAAGGAGAAGGAGAATGATATCTATGAAGAGTTTGTTGGGATTGAGAGACAGATAGTTTTGTTGGCAGAGATGGTACAGCATATGGTGACATTTGTGACACAGAGAGATGCAGCTGATACTGAGTTGATTGAAGACTTTGGAAGGGTTGAACCTTGCTGAGGCACTGATGTGATCGGTAGTGGTCAGACTCGGTTGCTATCAATTACCAACCAGAGGGGTAAACAAAGTGGAAAGCAGAAGGACTTTCTACATGAGACAGTGAATGAAGTGAAGACTACATGGGATGAAGAACAAGAGGAGATATGGGTGAAAAATAGATTCGACATACATGGTATGATTCCCTTGAGGTGTTCCTAATTTCCTTATGAGAAAATCTTTCTTACCTGGGGTGTCTGATGCAGGAGCATCCTAGGATTCTTGGCAATCTTGTATCAACCAAAAATATGTTTGTCTTTGAAGGTAGATTGTTAGTTTTGATCTTGGTTTGGTGGAGTTCTTTCTCGGTTTGGGAGATTGGTTGCTCAATTTTTGTGGTTACCGAGGTGCTCAGTCTTTGAAGTATGCTTGGTGACTGAAGGCATCAGTTCACTGGTATTCGGCAATAACTATGTTTCCTGGTCATGCTTGGCATGGTCGGTCGACTGGTGCTCAGTTATTTCTTCTGTTGCTCGGTGTTCTTGCTTACTGAATGGATTGTTTTGTTAGATCGGCTTGGCCAACTGGTGCATTTAATTTTGGTCACACTTCTCGAGTTGTGGATTGATCATTGGACATGTGGGGACCTAGATCTAGCATGTTGCATTCTTCTATGCGGATCAGATAACCATTTGGGCCATCTTTGAGAGTTTATTTATTTTGTAAGGCTATGTGAGAGCTGAATCATGTTTTAGCATTTAATTTTATTTGTAAGGGTTAATTATTTCATCAGCCAACTTGTGGTTGGGAATCAGTATTTATAGGATGCTTGGGTAGGTTTTTTAGGGCATTAGATTGTTGGAAGGCAAGTTAGTAGCCTGCGAGCTTAGGAATAGGAAGATTGCTTGGAAGTTTGAGTACAAGTTTAGATCTTTCTTGGGTGCCTACCAGTGTGTTGTGTGTTACAGACTTGGGCTAGCTGAATGTTGATGTTGGGGAAAAGATTTGGATCCTGGGAGATCTTGTAGACTGTTACCTTCTTTGTATCTTGCTATAACTGGGAAGGCCTTATAGCCCGACACATTGCATGTAATCAGTAATTTGATGAATAAAGACTTCTATTTGATTTCAGATCTATTGTTGTTATTGTGTATTTCCACTGCATATTGGTTTGGTTGCAAGGTTGGTCAGTCCTTAATTGGATCCAGCAGCCTTGACTACATCAGAATTAGTAGCCCCCTAGTAGGGAACATTATAGAGACAAAGTAAATTTCCATTTCCATTTCCAAGTGCAATCCAAATCTTTGTTGGGAATTTTAGGGTAAATAAAGTCTAGTCCCAATAGGGGACACTACACATATAAATGTGGCACTTCAATAATGAAACATCATTTTTATCTTCATTTCTATCAATGTCTCTCATATTATTTGATTGAGATAGAAATTTTCAATGTTATTAAAGCCCATGGGAGGGTACCTGGACTATACCACTATAGTAAAATTTTGAGTTCCAAGTTTGTAGACAAACCCCTAGAAACATGTGGAGGAGAAAGAATTTGGTCAAAATTTTGAACATCAAAACTGCATTTAGTTTTGAAGTTGAGAAATATATAGAAACCAAGTTTTCAATTAAAACATTAAACATAAGATTTTATGAGCTTTAAAATTTACATTGAAAAGGGATTCCACATATTGAAAGGATCAGTAAGAAGACACTTTGATAAATATTTGAAAAGACATATAATTATAAAAGTTTGCAAATAATTTGTTACACTGAATGTGAATTTCATAAAATAAAGCACAAATTTAAATCCCTCAGAAGACATTGCTTATTTTGGATTAGACAAATATAAGGACAAAGTGCATTAAAAATAAAGGCAAATAAGAAGATATAACAACACATAATGCTAGGCCTTGCAAATCTAAACAATGAGATTTTGAGAGACTGTAATGTATATGTACTGACATATATGGTCTTGGTAAACAGTGGATGTTTTGTTTTGGTAATAATTTTTTTTTAAAAATTAGGTTTTCTAAAAGGACATTAAGGGGACTGTTATACGTTATATTATCGACTTGTCTACCAATTTTTATGGTTTTAATATTCAAGTTCACATCCAAATTTTACGAAACCAGACTATTAATAAAGAGATTGTAATGAATGAAAAGTTTGTTCACTATAAAGAAAGGGGTATGCGGAATAGTCAAAGACATGATTGATGACAATAGAGCACAAAACAATAACATGAAAAATAATAATTTTTGATGATGAGAGAAGATATGAGAATAAGACAGTGCCAAGGTATGGTTTTGAAAGTAAAGACCAAGCAATGAATGAATAATAGTGATTGATAAATATTCCATAACAGTGAGAAAAAGAAAGAGATCCAATTTTTTAGGAAGTAGTGGTTCCTAGTAAAGATATAAACAATAGTGTTTTTATTAATAAGAAAGGACAAGAATATCATGAAAACAATGAAATTTAGTGAAAGTAATGAAATTGCTATTACAAAGAATATAGATCATTGGGAGTCTAATTTTTAGCCATGGCTATGAAAATGACAGGTAGAGCATGCAATAAATAACGATAAAAGAAGTTTGAAGACATGACTATCATACAAGATTATGCACTTTGTTCATGAACCTATATTTTCCCATTTGGTCAGAGGTTATTTAATGTGGTCTTGAAATAAACCACAAGAGACAATGGTATTATATAAACATGATCAAATCTTGCACATGGGGGATTGAATGCATTACCAAAGAAAGGTGTGAAGAGAATGAATCCATGGCAGGGTATTTTTCAAGAAAGAAAGAAAAATGAACATCAAAAGAGTGATATAATGCACAGGGAACTACCTCTAAAAAGACATGAGAAAGATAGGGATTTTTGCAAAAGGCAATGTTTTAATAGTGAATAGTATTTAGTTTGACTAATATCAAGGGTAGTGGTCAATATGTGATGAAATTGGTAAGAGGCAGAGATCAATCATGTTGTTGCCTTAAGATAGTGAAATCAAAGAATTGGAGTTCAAAATGAGAGTGAAAAACATTGCTAAGAGCATTAAATACAATGATTAGCTATTGTAGTGCTAGTGATTTGCATAGAAAAGGCAGTAATACAATAACCATGAAGATTCAAAGAACTGGTCACAAGATATGTGGTCATACACTCAATGATAAATTATTAAAAGAATGACATGACTGCCATGAAGGGACAGAGCATGCATATAGTAAGTTATAATAGAGAAGGAAATGGAAAAGAAATGAAATGTTCCTATTCTTATAGTGAAAGATTAAACATGAAGCCAGACAAATCTATGAGATTCTAATTTCTAGGTAGTGTTCCTTCTATTCTTCAAAGGTTGCCATGCATTATTTTACTTCCTCAAGGAAGACCATCTATGGATACCAACTCTTACCCTAGATGGGGTTTCCACCTCATTTTTTGTAGAATTATATGGTGCATGGATTTATGTTATCTTCAAAAAGGATTTTCATCTCTCTCAAGATTTCCATGCTCTATTCCAAGACATTCATCTCTCTTTGAAAAGATATTTCCATTTTTTTCAAGAGACATGCACTGAATTTAAAGATATCATCATCTATAATGGAGATGGCATGAATTTCATAAAGATGCCAATATTTTCAAGATTCAAACCCTCAAATCACCAAGGATTTGTTGGCAATTTGGCTGAGGTATGTACATAGATATTGTCATTATGGAAACATATGTTCCCTATGAAGATCACATAAGCTGGAAAGTAAGTATGGAAGATCGCAGACTAAAATTGTCTAAGTATGAAACAATGTTTTTTACAGAGCACCCAATATAGTTTATTTTGGCGACGTTCACTGGAGCATGATCAGAGTTTGCACAGTTGAACATAGACTCTATGGTGTCTAAGGATACTCCACCTCAATGTGCAAAAGAGTACAGACAAAGTTATGATTGTTTTACCGATGACAGAGTACAACCGACAGAGCAGTTTTGAAGACAGAACGAGTAAATGAATTAAGGGATTATTTTGCTTGTCAAAATAATGACATTATATTATAAAGAGATGACATCCTAGATGTTTACTCTTGGATAAAGATATGCAGGCTAATAGGAGAAAAATATTATGTTTTTATCTTGTATAAATAAAGATGTACCGAACATACTTGAAATGTAACTTGTAGTATGTAACTTGTGATAGTTGTATATTGTGATAGCAGTGAAAGTTGTTGATGCGAAGTTGTAAGCAATACCATATTGTAATCAGTAAACATTTTTATTACTTGTTTGGGTAGTGAGCTCATCTGGTAATCAGGTTCTGTATCTACAACTCCTAACATGGTTGAGGCTTCTAACAAGGCCTATAGTCCCTTAACCAGGACTGATACACTATATGATTGTAACGGGCTCCTAACAGGGTCAACATCCTTAACCAGATATCTTTTGATTAGTGGATCTTTGTGGGTACCATCCCCACCGGGGTTTTCCCTTGGCCAGGGTTTCCTCGAGAACATATCATGTTTTTATGAGTTCTTTACATTTACTGTTATGTATGCTATTTAGTTTCTTATGTTTTAAAGTAATCTATTATATCCATAAGTGGGCAAAAGTAAAAGTTTGTGAAATACTGATTCACCCCCCCCCCCCCCCTCTCAGTATTTCCTATTTCTAACAATTGGTATCAGAGCATAGTTACTCGGAGAAGAAACATTCAAGGAAAGCCTAGCAGTTTGAGTAAGATCTCTATGGATATGGATCAATTACAAAAGAATCTTGAAGAAACTCTTGAGAAAATTGATATGCTTACTGATGAAAGAACCACTTTGAAAAGAAAGTATGATGATGCAAAGAATCTTATTGACAATTTGAAAGGTAAGATAGAAGATCTAAAATCTGAGAAGGAATCTGAAATTCTTGTTGAAGATTGTGATAATTTAGAAAAAGAAAATGTGATCCTTAAACATGAATTGAAGATAGCAAATCTAAAGCTTAGCTTGAAAGATGGAAATGACAATTTAAGATCTAAGAATGAAAACTTCAAGAATGAGAATGAAGATCTGAAATCTAAACTTGGCAAGGTAACATCTGAATTTGATAAAGTCAAACTGCAATATGATGAACTTGAGAAATACAACAAAATTGTGAAAGGTGAATTGACTCAATCCAAACAACAACTTGAGAGGCTATATTCAAATAGTGAAAAGATTGATAAGCAAGTATCTTATGGAAAACCATTCTATGAAAAAACTGGTCTTGGATTTAACATATTGAAGATAGTTAGTGAAAGCAAGAAACTAGATCTGAATGAATGTGAAAGCTGTGAAGAAAAGAAGTTAGATGAGAACAAATCAAAAGAATCACCAAAGCAAGAAGAATCACCGAAGAAAGAAGATGCCCCAAAGCAAGAAGAACCACCGAAGCAAGATGAATCATCCAAAGGTATGCAAAGAGAATTCAAAGGTAGATGTTTTTCTTGTAATACTATTGGTCATATGAAGAGAGATTGTACAAGTAAACAATTCAAACCTCTTAATGGTTATTGTTATAATTGTCCTGATTTTGGACATAGAGCTATTGAATGTAGAAGATCTAAATTTATTGAGAATAATTACAATAGTAGAATGCCTAGAAATACTAACAATGTAGATCAGAGATCATCTGAAGACATGAAAAGAGGAAATGGAATAGTATGTTTCAGATGCAACAAAATTGGACATATTGCTAGAAATTGCAGGACACAAATCAATCAGCAAACACCTAGATATGGAACCAATGGAATCACTTGTTAGATATGTAACAAGATTGGACATACAACAAGATTTTGCAAAATGAACAATGGAGGTTATCATCATAACCCTAACCCTAGAAACTATGCAAGAAGAAATGAAAATGCAAGAAACAAAGAGAAAGGTTGATGTAGCAATGAAGATGAAGTAAAATTTGTTAAAGGCACAGATCAAGGAGGTATATTCAGCATTGACGGTAATCAGGAAGGTAATGTATCTAATGGTAAGAATGAGTCTTTACCTAACCCTTCTTTAAGCACTTAAATTATGTAAATTTCTGTAGTTTAGGAACTTAGAATTAGTATAGAATTAGATTTTGAATGAGTTAAGTTTTGCGTAGTTATATGAAGGTTTTTTATGTTATACTAATGCTATGGTTAAGTGCACAAAAAGAAATATTGTGTTTTGCAAGGTCACAAGAAGATTTATGGTTGTAGGTTTACAAAATCAGCTTTTTGACATTTTAGCAGCAAAAGAATTGAATGTGATGTCAGATCGAGTAAATGCTAAGTATTAAAAGATTGAAATCAAATTTATTGTGATTATCAAGCGATTAGAAGTGATTTGGAAGTGAAGAAAGAAGTTTGGAAGCAATTTGCATAAGTTTGAAGTGCCAATCAAGCGAAAGCCCTAATTTTGTGAATTTAAGGTATTTATCCAACTAAGATCTTGAATCAACTTAAAGTAATCAGATATAATCATGGATGTATCGTTGATTCACAACATCAAGGATAAGAACAAACCTAGAACTAAGAAAGATCCAGTTGAACCCTCAGAAAGAGATGCTAGTTTAGCCTTATCATCCGTACCAGATGAAGTTCTTCATTTAGAGAATGTTAAAAGTTATCTTGAATGCAAGTATGAAACCCTAAGGGAGAGTGATTTTAATGGTGAATATAAGAAATTGTACAACATGGATATGTCAGTAAAACAAGGTTATGAACATCTAGAAAACAATGAAATCATTGAGTGCTTTATGAAATATGAATTTGATGATGAGGAGTGTACTAAGATCATTTTGAGTAGGATACATAATGGTAAATTTTGGTTGGAAGATAGATTTATAGACATAACTGCAAACCTAATTCATGATGTGACTGGATTATCAAAAGTTGGTGCAATTCCACTAAATGAGAAAAACATGAGAAAGATTGTGATTGAAAACATCGGTTCAGTATACAATGGCAGAGGTATAGTCATTAGTAAGATTAAGCAAGATGATGTAAAATGCTTGTGTAAGATTTTGACAAAAAAGTTCTGTGGAAGCTCTAGAGAAGATGATATGCCAGCAAGTATGGTACACATTTCTTATTTGATGTGTGTGGAGAAGAAGCCTGTGGATATGTGTGAAATTCTCAGAATACAGTTGTTTGAGAATTTGGAAAAGATAAAGAAAGCTAAATACACTCACTTTAGATTTTCTTCATTAGTTACTTACATGTTCTTCCACTTGCTAAGAAGATTTCCTTACACTATTGAATGGAATGATGGTGAGAATACTATGGCAAGAATCAATAAAGTTTACATGAAACATCTTATTGAGAAGGTTAATGACAGTGTAAAGTTAGTGTTGAAAACTTTTCTGAACATTGTGGTAAATAGATCAAGAATTCCTCCATCCCTAGTTGAGAAATACAAAGATGATATATGTTTTATGGTTGATATTGATTTCACTTACATTGAGGTAGTAGAACCTAGACATGAATTCATAGACCCTCTTGGCTGTGAAATCTCTGAAGTTGAAACAGAAGGATATGTTAGTAGATTGTTGAAAAGTAAAGTTGATGTTCATGGCAACAAATTTGGAACATATGATGAAAACTTTGATTCAGCAAAGACACTTAAGGAAGAGAAACAATCAAAGAAGAGAGTGGAGTCTACAATAAAGAAAATTCTAAAAGAATTAGGTATGAGTGAGCAGGAATTTGATATTGCAAGAAAGACTGCAGAAGCAATAGGCAAAGTGAGATACTATCAGTCCCACCTTTGGCATCAAGTACAGAACCTATTCAAGTTAAGGTAAAGGTTGAAGAACCTAAGAAGGAACAAGAAATTAGTCAGATAGAGAAACCCTTTTCTTCAGCACCAAGCAAAAGAATGAAGGAAAGTGCTTCAGGATCGGGTAAAAGACAAAAAATAATTGTTCCACCAGTACCTAGAAGAGTTGCAGAGATAAAAGATGATGAAGTGACAATAAAGAAGAAATCATGGAAACCAAGGATAGAAAGAGTTAATGAAGATATAATGCAGCATGGAGACTTTACCAAAATGAACATAAACTATGATTTATATGGATCCTCTGACAAATTAAATCTAGAGAATGCAATGGTTACACATATGATTTTGACAAACAAGAAATTTGATACTATTCATGGAAAGATACCAGAAGATTTGTACAACAGACTTGTGAGAAGAAAGATGAGAGCACAAGAAGAAGATACTAAAATGAGAGAGAATGTGATTAGACAGTTCTGTGAGATAAGAGATGATGACCACCTTAAACAAATCCTCAAGCCACTTGAAACCCTATTAAGAACCAAAAGAAGAATTATACAAATAATGGGAGGTCAGTATGAACAAGTGAAGACTAAAACTGAACAAGTAGTTGTGCAAGTGCTAGCAAACATGGTAGCAGGAAAAGATAGCAAAGATCAATCAGTTGTAGAGCCAGCAAAGAAACAGAGTTCAGAACAAGCAAAGGCAGCAGCAGAGGTAGTTGAAGCTGAAGATATTCCCTCTTCTTCTATAAACATTGGCACAGAATCTATGGACATTGAAGGAACAAAAGTTACTTTAGATTCAGATGATGCGGTACTCAACAGTTTGGATAACATTGTTGACAATTTGGTTTTGGGAGGGCAAGAAAAGAGTATTGAAATAGAGACTACTCGAACTGAAGTGCAAATGGAAACAGAGGCCCATACACCTATTGAACCACAAGAAGACATCAATCTTACTCCTAAGACTGGAAAGGAGAAAGGAATAGGAACATTAATTAAAGATTTGAGCAAGGAAGTTGATGACGATGATCAATTAGAGTTGATCACTTCTTTGAACAAAATTATTGGAAAGAACAAGAAAGTTAAGAATTTGGAAGGTAGTCTAAAAGATTTGACTGACAAGCTACAAAGTGTTATATCTACAAAAGTCTTTGATTCAAATCCACTTGAAAGAGAAAAGATGGTAATTAATTCTTTTGATGTTGAGTTCACTAATTTGACTAATATTGCTAAGGTTAAGGCTCAGGCAGCTTATGAAGCTGAGATGTTGCAGAATATAAGTCAGAATATCAAAAATGACATTGACAGCCTTGACAAACACATTAAGAACTTAAGGAAACATCTTGAGACTGGAAAGTGTTTGTACATTCAGTGTACAAAATCTAAAAATATTTTAATTGAGGAAGAGAAGAAGATAAAAGAGAAGCAAGATGAAATTGCAGTAGAGACAAACTCTTTGGCCAGCCTAAACATAAAGATCAGTACAGTTGAGAAAAAGATCAAAAAATTATGTGATGAGATAAGGACTTTGAATGATGAGAAGAACAAGAAAATTATTAGAATAAACATCTTGAGAGAGCATGTCTCAATCAAGTTGACTATAATAAAAGAGCAGCTAGATGAATGTCTTACTATTAAGACAACATTTTAGAAGTTCAATTTTGAGTCCCTTCAAGCCTGTCAGATTGCAACATACGGATTGAGTACTTTACTAAATGTAGCAGAATCAATAAAGAAGGCATGGGAGAAAGATTTTGAGACTTGGAAGATAGATTTTGCAGATTGTGTTGCAAGCCTACCGGCTTTGCAATAAGACAGTAAGGTAAAAGTTTTGACACAATTTTGCATATCCCTTTCCACCCTTTATTTTGTCATTGTTGTCAAAGGGGGAGAGATACTTAGAAAATTGTCTATATATGATAAGGAAGGATACTCATAGGGGGAGTTCTATGGAGTATTATGAAGTGTTATAGATTATGTGTATATTTTGAGGAGATATAAGGATAGTATACTTATTTTATACTATGGCCACAATTTTGATACAAATTTTGAGATTTTGACTTGTACACTTAGCCAATTTTCTCATATGTTGCCACCAATGACAAAGGGGAAGATTGTTGGAAATTTGGCTGAGGTATGTACATAGATGTTGTCATTATGAAAACATATGTTCCCTATGAAGATCGCATAAGCTGGAAAGTAAGTATAGAAGATCGCAGACTAAAATTGTCTAAGTATGAAATAGTGTTTTTTACAGAGCACCCGATACAATTTGTTTTGGTGACGTTCACTGGAGCATGATCAGAGTTTGCGCAGTTGAACATAGACTCTATGGTTTCTAAGGATACTCCATCTCAATGCAAAAAATATTACGGACAAAGTTATGATTGTTTTACCGATGACAGAGCAGTTTTGAAGATAGAACTAGTAAATTAATTAAGGGATTATTTCGCTTGTCAAAATAATGACATTATATTATAAAGAGATGACATCCTAGATGTTTACTCTTGGATAAAGATATGCAAGCCAACAGGAGAAAGATATTATGTTTGTATCTTGTATAAATAAAGATGTACCGAACATACTTGAAATGTAACTTGTAGTATGTAACTTGTGATAGTTGTATATTGTGATAGTAGTGAAAGTTGTTGATGTGAAGTTGTAAGCAGTACCATATTGTAATCAGTAAACATTTGTATTACTTTTTTGGGCAGTGAGCTCATTTGGTAATCAAGTTTTGTATCTACAACTCCTAACATGGTTGAGGCTTCTAACAAGGCCCATAGTCCCTTAACCAGGACTGATACACTATATGATTGTAACAGGCTCCTAATAGGGTCAACATCCTTAATCGGATATCTTTTGATTAGTGGATCTTTGTGGGTACCATCCCCACTAGGGTTTTCCCTTGGCCAGGGTTTCCTCGAGAACATATCATGTGTTATGAGTTCTTTACATTTACTGTTATGTATGCTATTTAGTTTCTTATGTTTTAAAGTAATCTGTTATATCCATAAGTGGGCAAAAGTAAAAGTTTGTGAAATACTGATTCACCCCCCCCCCCCTCTCAGTATTTCCTATTTCTAACAGGATTCACTAAACGGAGGTCAAGAGTTTTCATTCACTGTCGAAGAACATAGTGATATGCTATGAAAGGCAATGCCAAAATGGTGCTATTCAAGGTTGGAAGACAGTGAAAATGTCAAGAGTACATCATTAACAATAGTGTGAAAAGTCCAAGACAATGATAGTGGTGTTGCAACGTCAGTATAGATAAGGGTCACTAAGAAAGCGAGTCCAAAGCTATATATAAAATGTAATTTAACAACATTTAAAAATATGAAGGAGGCTACAATAATTGTGTGCATGATGAAGTAAAACAGGGAATTGTGCTTGTGTATGCATAAGGAGATGTAGGGAAGATGGAGTCAATGTCTACTCGTATAAATAGAAAAATGGACTTGTTGGGTTAGTAATATGCGGAAGTAGAAATGGCTACAATGTGCCAAACACCCCTCACTATATTTTTAACATTATAGTAGAAATGAAATGGAACCCTAGATGCGTGAATGGACAAGAATGTTGCCCAAAAATGAGCTATAAAATACTAAATAGAGCTATGAAAGACTATAAAAATGCAGAGGTATGTAAGGAGCGCATACCTGTTTAGGGGAAAAAATGGATTAATGTTTCCCCATGTGCCCAGACCTCCAAACCTCAAGCTCAACCATCTTCCTTGTTAAAAATAGATTTGGAAAGCACTAGAGCCCGTCAAGCACCCAGGGAATAGCACTATGGAAAAAAATAACTACCCTGTCATCCGGAGTAGCACTTGCCTTCGATGCATTAAGTTTTATACCAACCACTAGTAATCTGAAGTCACCCTACTATATTAGTTCAGGGAGCCTGAATTTGACCCAGTGGGAGTAAAATTGCTATCGAGTTTGGAGATTGCAAGACGTACTAATGGAAACCCAGATCTTCATTTTGAGTTCCTCTTATGAGTTTGTGATTTGAAAACCGCTCGCAAGAAAGGTTTAGACGGGGCTACCTCACTCGCCTGAGCAGCCCTATTGATCAAATTGAGTTGATTTTTCATCGAACCCTTTTTTTTATTTATACAAAATGATTTCAACCAAATCGGGTGCCTCATAAATATTAAAAGCCAATTTTCAACCAAATCGGGCTCATAAACAAAAAAAATTGAATCTAACAAGCCAAAAAAAAGCCTTGGTCAAAATTAAAGGTAGAAAATGTAGTCCTTTAGTATTGTTTTTTGCAATAATTCTATGGCTCTTGATGACATCCAACTCACACACATGAAATGGAAGTGACATTTTCCAACATCAGTCCTTAGCAATTTATTAAGTTCTCCTATTTTATTGGTTGGGAGGTCTATACAAGATAATTGATAAATAGGTTGTGTTTTTAGGACTACTTGGATCATAGTAGCCCTTCTCATTGCTGGGAGCCATTTCCCCTTCCAAGATTCCATTTTGGATTTGATCTTACCTATAGTTTTCTGCCATAGTTTTTTTGACCTTGTGCTAGATTCTAGTGGGAGCCCCAAATATTTGCAAGGTAAGAGCCCTTTTTTGAAATTTAAGATACTGTAGATTTCTTGTTCCAAATTTGGCTGAGTATTAAAAATGAAAATCTCTAATTTATCCGAATTAATATCCTATCTAAATGCCATAACATATAGGTCTAGGAACCTTTTATATGCTATGGCCTCCTCCTTAGTGCTATGTCCATAGAGCATCATATCACCCAAAAATTGTTGATGAGTGGTCAGATCTACATCCCTTGTTATCCTAATACCTTTAATCCTATCTTCAGATCTTTCTTTACTGATCAGTCTACCTAATGCTTTTTCTATAATAATTAAGAGGAATAGTGAGATTGGATCCCCTTGTATTATTCCCCTTTTGATCTCAAGGAAACCTTTAGGTGATCCATTAACCAAGATAGAAAGTCTACAAGTAGAAATACATTCATAAATCAAATCCACCCATTGCTTAGAAAAGCCAAAGGTAGCTAGATATTTCTTCAAGAATAACCAATCCACTTTGTCATAAGCCTTTTTGATGTCTAGTTTAATTAACATGCTCGATTCCTTGTTCTTTTGAACTGAATAAATATGTTCTTGTGCAGTAATTACCCCATCATAAATTGATCTCCCTGAAACAAACCGTATTTCTTCTTTGTTGATTAAACTAGGAATAATTTTTTGGAGTCTGATAGCCATAGTTTTGGAAAATTATTTGTACAAGGTATCGCACAATGTTATAGCCTAAAATCACTAAAACTTACAGGTTTATCTATTTTAGGAATCAAGGAAATGAAGGTGTTATTAACTTCATTAAGGAATTTACATGAGTTCCTCACCCCATCTAGGACAGCCGTGATTTCCTCCCCTATGAAATCCCAACATTTTTGGAAGAAAAATGTTAGGAAGCCATCTAGGCCAGGAGATTTATCAGGATTCATTTTTTTAAGGGTTGCTCCTACTTCTTCCAAGGTAAATTTTTCTAACAGGCTTTTATTTTGGTGCTTAGTAATTATTTTAGGGATATCTCTGATAATGTCTTCATGAGCTTCTAAATTAGAAATCTAGGGTATGTTGAAGATTTCCTCAAAGAACTAAATAGCTTCTTTTTCTATCCCTTTTGGATCCTCAACCAATCAACCCTCCTTATCCTTAATCAAGGTTATTCTATTTATAATCGTTCTCTGCATAGTATCATTGTGGAAGAATTTAGTATTCTTATCTCTTGTTGTTGACCATGACTCTCTAGATTTATGTCTCCAAAAAATATCTTCCTTAGCAAGAACATCTTCATATTTCTTCATAAGGCTCATTTCCTCCTCATATAATGAATTATCCATCTCTCTTTCTAAAACTTCCTCATTGAGAGTTTCTAGTTTCCCCTTTAGTACTCTTTTATTCTCAAATATGTTCCCAAAATGTTCTTCATTCTATGCATTCATATTTTGTTTAATTATTTTTAACTTATTCACAACTCGGTAAAGTCTAGACCCTGAGACTTCTGCTCCCTTCCACCATCCTTCTATCATCTCCAAGAATCCATCCTCCTTGAACCATATCTGTTCAAACTTAAATGAACAATTATTTAGATTCTTATCTCTGAGAATTCTAAGTTCCACTGGGAAATGATATGAGCCAAAGATTGGTTTCACCTCTACTACCATAGTAAAAGGTAATTGAAACTGAATCTTTTTTTGTTATTGTTCCATGTGAAAGAATCCTTTGAAGTCACAATTTCTATGAGGCCTTTCCTATTTATCCAATCATTATTTTTTTTACTACTCTAGGAAGCCTTTTTAGTCCACTCATTTTTTTTAAGCCTTCGTAATTGTGTTAAAATCTCTCCCAATAATAGAAATTTCTTTATCAAATTCTATCAATTTCCCTTCAATCTCTTTCCATACCTTTTCCTTCTTGTTTGGGATCAGACCATAGACATTAAATATTTTGAAACTAAGGTTCAATTGGTAGCTCTTAACTAATCTATAGCTTTAATTAACATGATCCTCTAGTTCTGAAAGAACCACTTTTTTAGGGTCCTAGATTAGTCCCAGGCCACCATAAGCCCCCCTAGCTACCCCCCCCCAAAAGTTCCCTAATACCTAGTTTCATATTTAAGTTAGATAACTCATCACTATCTAATTTAGTTTCTTGTAACATGAGTAAATCTATATTAGTGTTATAAATGCGGTGTTTTAAGATCTGTCGCTTGTTAGGGGAATTTAAGCCCATAACATTCCAAGTTAGGATATTCATGTTGACTTGGTAAGGAACTTCCCCTTCCTTGCATGAAATATATTAGCTAGTTTGTCCTGACTTGTGACCCCCCATCCTTTGGTATTAATTCATGTCATAATTTTCTTCCTCTTTTCTTGTTTATTTTGGCACAATTTGGAGTACCTTTGCTAGGATGAGTTGTTGCAATTCCTAACATCTCTATTTACTTTTTCTCTAGATCCTCAAGTTCTGTAAGTAGATTTTCTACATCATCACCTTTAAGGGGCTTCTCCTTAACCATAAAATACTTGATCAATAGCTCCTCCTGTCACATAAGTTCCTCCTTATCATAGATCTCCTCCATGAATTGTTCCATCAAATCATCAAATACAAAATTGCATAAGTATCCTATGAGTAATTTCACTTCTTCTTTTTCTCTACTTGGAGACATCATTTCTTCCTTTGAAGGGTCAAGAGGGTTGTGCCTCCTCCACCTTCCCTTTTATTGATACCATCTGAGAGGTCCTTTTCACATCTCATTTCTTTAGGATTTTGATTTTCTTCAATGTAGAAGCCTCCCCCTTCTTCATTAAGTCTGATTAAGATTCCTTGAGAGTGGGAGCTAGGGGTAATCTTTGGGCCTGTTGGAGGGGATGAATCTTGGACCTTCATTTCTTCCACTATCTCTCCTTCATCAACCTCTTCAGGCCTAAAATTTTCCATAGAATCTACCTTAATGCCCTCTTCTTTTTGGGGAGGCAATTAAGCTTTATCTAGTTTTTTTGAACCCTTTGACTTAGCTCTAATATTTGATCTAAGTATTTCTAGTTTGATTTCATAAACCGATTCCTAACTCTTAAAAGTATTTCTAGTTAAAGGAAACTATTTTTAATCTCTATTGATTTACACTTTAAAAATAAAAAGTCATCTGACAAGGCATCGATACTTACCTTCCACTCATAATGAGATTCAAACCATTTCATAATCTTTGTTGTAGGGGTTCCAAAACCATTCCATCTTGCAAAGATTCCAAATTTCTTGCACAAAGCCATTGTTTTCTCAATCCAACCAAAAGCCATACGGATAACATTTTTATCAGGAGAAATGGCCTCCTCTATCTAAGCCCTTAGTGATTTGACAATTGAGATTGGACAGGAACTCCATCACCCTTGGAGGAAAGAGCACTGAAGGCGTTTTTGGTCGGAAGATGGAAACTTTGACCTCTTTGTTGTTGAAAGGGTTTGCAATTTATCTTCCTTGATATAACTTCAACCCAACCATTAGGGTTATCCTTCTTTTGATTTTGATTTGAACCCAAACAAACGTTGGAGCCTTTCTCACCATATTTAGTGTGTTCAAAGAAAAAGAGTTTCTTATCGATCTTCTCCGCCACCAGAAAAAGGTTATATCACAAGCTATAGAGGAGTTGTTATGGATGCCTAGGGTTGGAGCAGAAGCCCCCCTGTCTCCATTCCCATGAAAATGAAGTAGTGACGAGTGCTCTTCTATCAAAAACAAATCTTCTCTAGATCTGGGGAAATGGAGCACTAGGTTGTCCCGCTCCATCAACAGATCGCTAGCCCTGACATAGATTATTCTCAAAAACCCTTTGAACATGATGATTGCTAGGGTCACCTCAATAACCAGACTTTTGTTGAGAATTGAGTTGCAAATGCAGAGCAGAGCACACCATCATGACAAATTTTCTTTTCCTTTGATTGTAATACTTAATAATTATTATTTTTGGTGTTATATTAAATAATATTAATTAATAATAAACATTAATAGTTAATATTTTGAATATTATTTATTAATATTTTAAATATTATTTATTAATATTTAATTATTAATATTATTATTTGATATCAAAATTATATTAGTTTTGAATTATATTTTATTTAATATATACGCATATAGGCTTTTGTCCTTTTGAGATGAAATATTTTTATATTGGAAATAATTGTTTTTAAATGTAAAAATAGTAGTTGGATTATATTTTTAGTGGAACTAGACTTTTATGAGAAATAAATTTAACTAGGTTGCGTGTTATGGAAAATGTATTTTCTACTTTGATTATGGGTTTTATGGGAGGTTTTGCGTTGCCTTTTTTTGGAGAGTTACCAAAGTCTTGGGGTTGTATTTATGTTAATGCTTATGTGTCTACTTGTCATACCTCATGTTGTTGTATTGTTTGAATCATCTTTTCATCCTAAGATCATGTTTTGGGGACACTCTGAGAGTCTTGTTATCATATTATGGCTATTTGAGAACCAATGTGTTTCTATTATATTAAGGAACTAATTTGAGGATTATTGTTATCATTTTCTTGTTATCTAGTTTATGAGCCTAGGTAGGTTAATTAAGTGTATAGGTGGGGAGTGGCTTGCAATTGGCATTGGGGCTGACAAGTGGCTACTAGAATAACTTATTGCAAGTGACTTAATAAAGTGATAATGTAATAAAATATATTAGGATAGAAACATTAATAAGATGTTTGTGTTCCTCACCCATGCCTTGAGCACTGGTACAGAATAGGATGGTTTTTGAAAAGATGCTTTCCACTTTTGTGGACTTGGATAGAGCATAGTTGGTACCTCATAGATGTGTGAGAGGATTACTGATACCGCATAAAGTCACTAAGGCATCAAGGTCTTGAGAGATTGTCAGGATAACTATAGAGTTGACTTATGTGATGACACTTTCCTATATGCATCTTATGTTTCCTACATGTGTTGGTTGTCTCTGGTTGAGTATGTATTACCTTTTTCATTTTGTTGTACATTTTGAGATAAAGAGCTTTCAAGATCCATTTCTTAGTTTGTATTGTGGTTTATTTTGGGTGTTTGATATCCGAGTGGGGTCTTTTGTTATCTCCTCAGCATGGTGGGAGTAGACCATTTAGGTTCCATGAGGTCGGGTAGTAGTGGTTCTTTTACCATTTGAGATTTTGACATTCATGTACCAGTGTTGGATGATCCTTTCAACATAGAAATTGTACCCTCTTTCTCATCAATGTTGAAGATGTACTCTTATCTTTCTTATTTTATGTTCTCATGTATCATTGTTTTAGTTACTTCAGAGATATCATATTGTACTTTATATTTGGATTATTATTACATACCATGCAACTTGTGCAATGGATGTGGGTTATCATATATATCTTGTGGTATTGAAGTTGTATCTAGATTTTATGTATAAGATGATGTACTTATTTACATTATGTAGAGACTTTGTATGGTTGTTGTATTAAGTAGATTAATTAACATTTACATAATCTACATCAAGAAACCCTTGAGATTTGTAATCTATGTTTGAGTCACACTTGTGTGTATGTGTTGTATTATATTGTATTGCTTTCGCATTGATATACATTGTTGTTGTGTAAACTATTAAGAATAAAATTATTCTGTAAACTTAGTAGCACATTTTAGGTTAATCTCTTATGGGTTCCCTAGCGGGGCATTGCAACCTTTCTATGAAGACATAATGTATTTGTATTAGGGGTAGGGAATATAAATTAATGGGAAAAATAACCTATGTAAAATACTTGTAACACCAATATCTGTATTAAACTCCAATATATGCAGAAGGAGTATGTAAATGTAAAACATATCAAAACTCATGAAACATGTAAAGGGATAGAATCCCAGTAGACAAGATGTAAAAGCGACTATATTTCATGACTATTCTATTTCAAATCTAATCTTAAATAAGATTTGGGTGGGACTAGAGGTTTTCATTCCTTCATTCTTTCCTACCAGTGCCCACACTGAATGGATGTGTGATAGTTTGATTATATTAATAAATATTTTCGGCTTTGACCTTTTAGTGGAATTTAAAAAAAACTAAAATTAAAATTAAATTAGACACCAATTGTTGGTTATTATTTTAAAAAAATAAGGTAAATTCATTTTTTATTTTGATTATGTAATTTTTTCCATTGTTTGATACCATAGATTATGAATTTGTCATGATTTTGATGTAAACTATTACTAAAGTTGATTTGAAAAAAAAATACAATATATATTTTAAATAAAAATTTAAAAATAAAAAAATAATAATGAATATTTTTTAAAATATTATAATAATAATTAATATTTATGATATTATGTTAATTAATATAGAATCTTAAATTATACATATGAGATATCTACATACTATTAAATTTTTTAGTAAAAGTTAAATTTTAAAATCAATAATTCTTGAAAGAAAAAAATTATTATTTAACAAAATTATTTTTATAAAAGCATAAACAAAAAATGAATGAAAATACACATATTTAATTATTTTTTAATAAAATATCATATTTTAAATCAATCATTAAAACAAAAGAAATGATGTTATTTAATATTTCTCATTTAACTATCTAAATTATTTCATATAAATTACTAATACGCTAATGTGCTTTCTTAGTAGATTGGCCTATCCAAAAATTCACTAGTAAACATGACTCATGCGTCGAAACAACCTTAATTTGTTGTCAACGTTTAAGTTCTTAGGGATCTACAAATTAACTTTTATGCGATCAAAATATATTTCGTTGTTGGCAAATAAGATTGTTATGATAATATTTTCAAATGCATTAGATTTGATCTAATTGATTTTGCATTGATTTCCATAGTCAAACTTTCTCTTGCACTGCCCTTGATCACTGCTCAACATGTTGATAAATATTTGTGAGCTACAACTATTTGTAGATACCTAAAAACTTTGTGGGCAGAGAGTAGTGTTGCGAAACATTTTAACTCAAACAAATATAGTTAAGGGAGAGAAAGAAAACCTTAATTGTGTTCCTAATGTTTTTTTATCTTCTTTGTGAAGTATTTTACAAGAGCCCCGGGTCATAAAAGTTACCAAAACTACAATTGTTTCACTCATGTCAATCTCTGTAATGGCACTATGCAATGGGTGCATATATGTGGGCATAACATCAACCCCCATTTTGATACTAGCTTTCTTTGATTTTTACCATAGCTTGGCTATATGTACAATTATTTGTGGAGATCTGCATAAACTTTTGACTAATATGCCTTATTATTAATGGTTACTTCCACCTTTTTTAATGCCTTTGTGACGATATTGTTTGGGGCTTAGAACCATTATTTGAGTTCTTAGAAATATCAATAATATTTTATCAAATTTTTCCTCTCACCCTTCATTGCAAGTGTTGTACTTTGACTGTAAATTTATAATGGGCGATGAAGCAATACAACTTAAGAGCTAATTGTTTTCAAAGCCAATGATTTTGAAATCTAAGATTTGTCATCTAATGTAAAATGATTATAGAATTTTAAATTTGGGTCTCAACCACTTACAATAGAAGATCATGTTTTCCATACACATGTAGCAATAGGATTTAGCGGCAACTTCAAATTGAGAAAGTGAAGCCCACTTGTTAGATATGTTGAGCAGAGACTGAGGATAGACTGTTGGGACATTGGAGTTGATTTCTACTGTGTTGGGCCACAAATTGTCACTCACTACAATTGCCTTGCTTCTGGCATCCACTAAGAAATCCTTGTTGGAGAGTTTAGATGCATAGCTTACTTTTAAACTTGGGTGTGCTAATAATTGCCAGCATAGAGTCCCGAGCCTAACCAATTTTAAAATATAAAAAAATTAAAAACCACAACATAAAGGTAGTTTCTAGATCAATCAAACATGTCTATAAGATGTTGATTGTGTAGTTTTTTTTAACTATACTTTTGCATTAAACAAAACTTTGTGTACTATTATTCTATTACCATAGAGAATCCAAGTAGATCAAGTCTCTTTGAACAATAAATGACTGTTTACGAAGACCTGCATACCAAGTCTCTTTAACAAAAGTACTAGATCACCTTATTCTTAATGAAAGATCCAATCCTACCAAGTTCCTTTAATAAGAAGATTGGATTGCCTTAATCTAAATCAAAGATCCAATCCCACCAACTCTCTTTAACAAGAAGATTGGTTCACCTTATTCTAAATGAAAGATCCAAACCTGTCTAACTTTCAACAAGGATGCAATGCTACAAATTACTAGGGGAAATAACATCCTCATTCTCCTTCGAGAGAATTTTGTCCTTGTGAATCTTAATATATGTTATTTATCAACTTGATACCCCATTTAAACCTTTGTTCCTTTTTGCAATTTTTAATCATGATTTGATGTTTCTTTAGCTTTTGTGCACTCACTTGCAAGATTATAGTTCTTTGCATTATTTATGCTTCATGAAAATATGAGTTGATGTCTTTAAGAGTTTGTGATGCAAAATTGAATTAATATTCTTCTTCATTTCTCTGCATTCACAAAAGATAATAAAAAATAAAAAAATGGTACCATATGCAAACTTCAAATTGATCAATTTCAATGTTGATATAAATCTATAATTTATTCAAGTCTTGAAGTGATTAACCCGAGGCAGGCCTACGTAAGTTGGTGTCCTTGTGGGGTATGAAAGAGCTGCCACATTCTTGTAACCCTGTAGGATGTTTCAACTCTTTTGAGGCTTCTTTAGATATAGATTTGCAAGACACATTGAGACATGGACATTGACGTTTAGATGTAACATATGAATCTAATGTTGAAATAATGCCACATCGTCAATCGTAACAAAATCACCATCACGACTTATTCCATCTTATCTAATGTAATTTCTCGTCATCTCACAGAGATGTTGGGCTTTAGATTTAATGTCAAAGATTTAAGTGCTTAAAACTTGCTTAGACAAAAAAATGTTGGCTCCTGCCATGAGGAACAAAACAATCAAATTAAAAAACAAAACAAATTTTGGATCACATAAACCCTCCCTACAATTACCCACTACCAAATCATACATCAAATGGAAACACAAATTTTATTGCCTCTTTTTGCAACTCACAAATCCTAAATTATAAACTAGTCTTAACTATATTCTTCAATGTTGGAACAATAAATTTTACATAAATGACTAGTTCATCAAAAAGAATTTATATTGTGCAACTACCCACTACCAATTTGAAGCTGCCAAAATCCTTGGTTGAGAAATGAATATGACTCTTCAGTGCTTCACTATATAATATGTTGGTGTCTTTAGTTTTTTCGTATGCATCGTTTGATTGAGCTCGTCCAGCAGGTGTGGTTTTTGTGTGCTTGTGAGCTTGTTTTTTCTGAACAAACAACGGACAGGGTTTTGAAAAGTGGAGAAAGGATGTTTTACTTACTTTTGATGGGGACTTCCGCATCAATTTAGTTAATTCATATAACAACCATATTACATTATATTAAACTTCTACGTGGGGAGAGGAGGAATCCAGGATATCAAATAGAATGAGAGAAGATTCTATGTTGAATCAAATTATAAGAAGCAATAATTCATTTTCCAAAGAAGCATTTCAAATTTCCAATAAGATGAAAGGATTGTTCAAAAAGAACAAAGGTTTGGTAGTCACTTATCCTTTCTTCTATAAAGGATCTTTTGCATATTCAAAAGAATTGGGCAAGGCAATGCTATTTCCTTTAGTTGTATTGGACATATTTACTCTGTTTGTTAGATTGATAGTCCTTGAGTTCCTTTTTTTCGAAGCAGAATGAGTTATGACATATTATCTCAATGGTTTGCTTCATCGATGACTCCTTTTGATAAGAAACATCTGGAGAATTGGTCCAAATTTTTCATAGATGCAATCCCCTCAGTTGGTATAGCATTTCTCAGTATATTGATTACCTCTATTCTACATAGACCTATTTAATTCTTATCAAAGGATGTATATCATAAAACAAATCCTAATATGAAGATTATTATTGACCAATTGATTAATGTTATATATAATTGGTCTTTTTATCGGGGTTATATAGGCATATATTATGACATAATCTTGATTAAAGGTATACGACGATTAGCTGAAACAAGTCATTCATTTGATCAATGGGCAATTCATGGAATCCCAAATGGAGTAGGTTTTTTAGGTCTTTTTTAGGAGAGGAAATGAGATGCTTAGGAGGGGGACATATATCTTCCTATATATTTTTGTTCTTTATTTTGTATACTAATATCTATATTAATATATTACTATTTATTTTCATTATGAAATAATGAATATTTTCACCATAGAAAACTAGAATGTATATTAAATTGTGCTCTTTGTCAGCATTGATGTTTATAACATCATCCTATTTCAATATTATTTCCTAAATTTCTTTTTAAGATAATATTGTTAATTATTATTAATTCATTTATTTTATTTCATCAACTCATTTACATAGAGCAGGAGAGTCCAAAGGTTACAGAACAAGAGGAAAAAGAGGAAAACATCTCCACTTCTGCTACTTTCAGTTATCCGACCGGGAATAGGGAGAAGGATTCTCAGCCCCAAGCAGCCCCTCAGGAAGGAAGTATTGAATCAGAGCTTCAAGGCCCAACAATAGATGTGTTAAATGAGAAGGGCAACTTATCTGCTTCAACAGGGATAGGAGATATTGCTTTGAATATCTCAAATCTTTCCCCCCCTATGATTGAACAGATGATCTCCATGGCTAATGGAAATAGTAGTAATTGTTGGCCTAAAGTCAATGAAGAGGACATTCGAAAAGTAACCTTTGATGAAATCTCTCCTATATCGGAATTGCAAGAGTCTCCATGGTCTGAGGTGAAAAATAACAATAAAATCAATAATCTTTCCAAGAAGGGAGGACTGAATCCTAAAGCTCCTGAATCAGGGAAAAAGACAGACATAACTCCTTCGGGGGGAATCCAGACTAGAAGAAAGAAAGCAGATGTTGGATCACCTCAGGGGGGTAGAGGTAGACGTACTCAGAAAGCTATGAGAGAGTTAGAAGCAAAACAGAGTATTGCGGATGGTAAACAATATACTATCCTAGAGATGTGTTCCCCAACCCTCTAAATGAAGATCATGTCTTGGAATATTAGAGGTCTTAACAGCCCTTATAAACAAGATGTCCTCATAAATATTGTTAGAGATATAAAGCCTGCTATCACGCTTATCCAGGAAACTAAAATGTCTAGAGAGAAAGTTGAAAAAATTGTTCCTTTTTAAAATGGTAGTAGTATTGGAAGTGACTCTGATGGAGCTTTCGGAGGAGTTGTTATCTTCTAGAATAACTCGATTGTTAATTGCACAAAAATCCATGTTGAGAAGAACATTATTCTTATCTATGTCAAACATCTGAAATTTGATTGCTCTTGGAATTTGATGAATATCTATGCTCCTAATACCAAGAGTGGCAGGTTCAGATTCTGGAAAAGATTAAAAGAAATCAGAAACAAATCCCAGTCCCCTAGCTAGATGGTTATGGGAGACTTCAATACCCCCTTGATGGCTGATGATAAAATGGGTGGAGCCCTTTCTCAAGTTGAGAGTAGAATGGATCTCATGGAGTACATTAATGATCAATCTTTCATTGATATGGAGCTGGAAGGGATCTCCTACACTTGGTCAAATAGAAGAACTGGTGATGACCTTATTCAGGTGAAACTTGATAGAACTCTTCTATCTCTTGATTGGCTCTCTAATTTTTCCTGCTCTTTATCTTCCTCTATTAGGATTGGATCTGATCATTTCCCGATTATCTTCAATGCTAACATTTTAAATGGCAAGAAGAATATCCCGTTTCATTTTGAGAAGATGTGGCTAGCTCACCCTAATCTGAAGGACTGTATATCTAAATGGTGGAACTACAATCAAGAAGGTAGTGCCATGTATAGAATAGCCAAAAAGTTGAATAATGTCAAGAGAAACATTAAAATCTGGAACAAGGAAGTTTTTGGAGACATCTTCAAGGCAAAAAGTAATAAGCAGGAGGAGATCAAGGTTATTCAAGATACTATTCAAAACGAGGGTTTCTCTGAGGAGCACAAAAGAATTGAGAATGCGTTGGTGGCAGAGTACCATAATATTATTTCTAAAGAGGAGTCTTTTTGGAGGCAAAGATCAAGAGCCATCTGGCTTAAAGATGGTGACAGAAATACCAGATTCTTCCACATGACAGCCATGAAACATAAAGTTATAAACAAAATTTCTTCCCTTATTGTGAATAATAAGACTCTGGTCAAGGAAGAAGATATAAGAAAGGAAATGGTCTAGGCCTTCTCTCTTCTCCTTTCCAAAGAAGATAACCTTGACCCTCAGAGCCAACATGATATCCTCTCTGCTATTCCCTCTATCATTGACAAAGATACCAATTCTAGACTCAAAGCTATTCCCAATGATAAGGAAATTAGAGATGTTGTTTTCTCCTTTGAAGGGGATAAATCTCTGGGCCCTGATGGATTCCCTCTTTTCTTTTTTCAGCAGTTCTGGGAGATCACTGGTCAAGATGTTCTTCATGCTGTCAAAGAATTTTTTGGTACCAAATCTCTTCTTAGAGAACTCAATGCCACTTTCTTGGTCCTTATTCCTAAAAAACATGGTACCAACACAGTGGATTCTTTCAGATCCATTAGTCTCTGTAATGGGATTTACAAGATCATAGCCAAAGTCATGAATTCCAGACTGCTTTCTTTGCTTCCCTCCATTATTTCTCCTAAGTAGAATGGATTTTTTCTAGGGAGACAAATCCTTGACTCTATCATGGTTGCTCATGAGAATATCCATTCCCTTGAAGCTACCAAGAAATAGGGTTTTCTTATGAAATTGGACTTATCTAAAGCCTATGACAGGGTTGACTGGCAGTTTCTCCAAAAGTCTTAGGTTCCTTTGGTTTCGATGTGGGAGTGATTAAAATTGTTGATCAGTTGGTCTCCACTGTCTCTTCCTCTATTATTGTGAATGGTGGCTCCTCTAATTTCTTCAAACCCTCAAGGGGTCTTAGGTAGGGGGATCCTATATCTCCCATCCTGTTTGCTATTTTGGCTGAAGGACTGGAAGATATATCTCTAAAATTGTTAATGATGGAACTATCTCTGGTCTCCAACCTTCATCGGTCAAAACCTTCTGCTCCCATGAACAATTTGTTGATGATACCCTCTTCATGGGTGAATCTACTGTTAAAGAAGCCAGGAATCTTAAAAAAGCCCTATCAATTTATACCTCGGCTACGGGTCAACTTATTAATTGGAATGAGAGCTTCTTATATTTTATCAATACCCCCTTTGAGAGATAGGCTAAGATCTCCAAAATACTAGGTTGCAGCATTGGGGCCCTTCCCTCATCTTATCTGGGTCTTCCCCTTTGCTCTAAACCCCCTAACAGCTTCTAGAACCAAATTGTTGACAGATACAACAGGAAATTGGCTGGATGGAAAGGTGCCCTCCTCAGCAGCTCCGGTAAGCTTTAGCTTTTGAAGTCAACTCTGCAAAATCTGCCTGTGTATGCTCTGAGTCTCTTCAAGATTCCTCACAAGTTCACGATGGTGCTTGAAACTATCCAAAAAAGATTCTTATGGACTGGTGTTGAAGATTAAAAAAGACTTAGTCTGATAGCCTGGGAAAAGGTTTGTAAGCCCAAGAGTAAAGGGGGCTTGCGGCTAAGACCTATCAAGCTTGTTAATAAGGCCATTTTGGCTAAGCAGGTTTGGAGAGTCTTTGGGGATACTAAGCAATGGAATGGCATAGTTAAAAGTAAATATCTTTCTAATTCCAACAGCTTGAAGGATCTTTTAAACAATGATGCTAGGGTGAAAGGCTCTTATATCTGGAATAGCCTTTGCTCCTCCATTGACTTCTTGAGAGAAGGGATAAGGTGGAATCTGGGTGAAGGGACCAACATTGACTTTTGGGATGATCCTTAGAACCATGATCGGCCCCTATCTGAAAGACAAGAGTGGAAGGATATTATAATGCAAGCTAAAAATACTATTGGATGCAAAGTCTCTAATTATTGGAATAACAACTCTTGGAAGGATTTTTCTATCCTTGATAGAAGCCTGTCGCCTCTCATGATTGAGTTACAGTCCTAGTTCAGAGAAGTTAATCATCCTAAAAAAATTGTGTGGAACCCTTCCTCTAATGGTGAATTCTCGATGGCCTCTGCTTTTTCCTTTTTCTTCTCCAAGGAAGTTAAGCCTTAGTGTGCTGCTATCTGGTATAAATTTCTTACTCCTAAGATTAACTTCTTCTATTGGATCCTTATCCAAAATAAGCCCCTTACAATTGATAATCTAGTTAAAAGAGGTTTATGTCATGTTAATAGATGCTTTCTTTGTAAGAATCAAGCTGAATCTTGTGACCACCTTATGCTTCATTGTACTTTTACTCAGAGAGTTTGGTCCATGGTTTTTCAAAATTGGAACTTGTGTTGGCTCTTTCCTAACTCTTGGCAGGACTTCATCACCCAGTGGAGATGCCCTTTTGACAATGATCTTGCAAGAAGTTTTTGGAATCTCATCCCGCCTCATCTTTGCTAGTGTATATGGAAGGAAAGAAATAATAGAATTTTCAGAGACAAACAAGCCAATCCTGAAATTATCTACAACATCTTCTCTAGAGCCATTAAGGAAAATTTCAGCAATGCTATCATCAACAGCAAGAGCAAGCTCATGAATTTCCTCCCAGATGTGGACTGGTCTACTTGGAATTTTTCTCACCTCAATCCTAACACTAGCTCTCCTAGAGATTCCTCTGTTTGGATTGCTCCTCCTATAGGCTGGGTTAAAGCTAATTTTGATGGGGCCTCCAAAGGCAACCTGGGTGTCTCTGGGGCTGGTGGAATTATCAGAGATAGTAATGGTAACTGTTTAGGTGCCATTTTTGTTCCTTTGGGAATTCAGACTAATCATAGGGCTGAGGCCCTAGCTGCTCTCAATATTATTCTGCTGGTGGAAGAATTGGGGTTCAAAAGATTCTGGCTTGAAGTTGATTCTTTACATATTATAAATAATATTAAAGATATCAATACCCCCTCCTGGACTATTGATCACATTATTACTAAAATCAAAACTATAGCCCAATCCTTTGAGGGGTTCCATATATCTCACAATTACCGGGAGACCAATCAGGTTGTTGATTGCCTTGCCAATATAGGAGCCAAAAGCGAGGAGATTCAAAAATGGATTGGAAATATAATCTGTAATGATGTTGTTACCTCATCTATTAATTATGATAAAATCAGGCACAAGGAAGGAGTCATTAATAGGAGTATTAATGATATTATTTAATTCCTTTCAGATTGGGGTGATATTGAACGTCACTCGAAATAAAGCTAAGTACACCTCTAAGATACAGAATTATCCACCCATTATGAAAGATCAAAATTTGATGTGTTCTGCCATCATTACTAGTAATTGTTGTCGGTCAGTGCATGTGAATAGGACAGTGAACCAGTCTAACAGATTTTTTAAGCTAAAGAATTACCAAATTGAGAGCATTCCTCCGTCCAAGCATAAGAAGCATATGAAAAAAGAGCAGGGAGAGTGTTCGGCTATGGGTGGTGATCTCAGGAGAGAAGAGCTGGTGGATTGTAAGTGGAAGTAGGATAAGGAAGTCTGGAGCATTTTAAAAAAAGGCCATGTCCATCGGTTTCTCTAGAGACTCCATGGTTTCGACAATGATGTTACTAAAGCCTTTGCAGATGGTTGGGATAAGGGCATGGTGAATCTGGCTGGAAAATCTTTTAGCCTCAGCCTCGAGCTCCTCTCGGACATAACTAGTCTCCCTTTGGATGGTCTGAAGTATTCAAAAGAGATTAAGGTTGGAACCAGAGCTTACAAGAAGTTTCCTGACACTGATGAGGAGAGGGCTCTTTTGGTGAAAGGTAAGAAAGATTACGTTGAAATGGATAATATTAAAAGCATCTGGGGTTCTGTTATCAAGGTCATTATGGAATACTTTACACTTGAGGGGAGATTTTCTAGGGTTTATAATTACCATTTTTCCCTAGTTAATCATTTTAGACATGATATAAGAATCTATTTTCCCTACTTTCTTCTCTGTTCACTCAATCAGACCATTTCTTATTATAGAGTGAAGAATTTCCCCATCCTCCATGTTGGGCTCATCCTCCTTATCACTGATTATGTGAGGGATCACATTCCTGAACCTATCCCTGCCCATGTCAAAAAAAGGAAGAATATTGGCCCTTCACCTAGGAAACAGAATCCTAAGAAAGTTCTCTCCCCCTATGAATCTTCGGATGGTCTAAAGAATGTCAAGAACTTGAGTGATGGCAATGCCTCTATTTCTGACAATATTGATTTTGAGCCCTCTGCTAGCCCTGTCTAGTTGGAGTCTGAAGGTGTTAAGTTGAATCCTCAAGATAATGTGACCGAGGTTGAAAAAAATACCCAGATGGGTCAAAATGTTGAGCCTAATCCCACTACCCAGACCCCTGAGGAGAAGGACTTGGAGGATCCCAACATTTCTAATGTCATGGGTAGCTCCAAGGATGGCCAGGCTAACCAGAATAGAGGGGACAAGCCTAACTCAACTCTGGACATTAACAATACTGATGACAAAGACACTTCTGAGATGGAGGTTGAGGCTGATGACAATGAGGGCAAAGAGGATGATACAAACTTAATTGATAGAAATGTTGAGGACTTAGGGAACAACAGCTTTAGGGTTATGACGAGGATAATCTGGACTTCCATGACTCCCCCAGTGCCCGGAAGGAAAACAAGAAGGATGATAGTGAGAGAACCCTTGATTGTAATAGGTCCCATTCTCTTCAGGATGATATCAAAAATATGGATTTGTAGGTAAAAAGAACACTTATTATGACCCCCCTAGAAATTGCTAAGAACAAATCCATCTATAGTTATAATTTGGATAGGTGGGTGTAGAATGACCTGGTTGAACTGAAGAAAAGATGTATCAAACTGGAAAATAAGAATTCTATTATTGAGGAAACTATTGACAAAATCAGGAAGGAGATTTCTCTCAAAGCTAATGTCAGTGTTTTTTATTACGGTTCTGATTTGGATGATAGAATTAAAAAAGAAGTTGAGAATGCCATGATCCCTATCCATGAGAAGACAAGCAGGAATGAGGAGATGCTAAAATATTTGCTCAGCCTAGCTAATACAAGAATGAAGTCTACTCTGGAGAATTTGAATACACTCAGAAAAATGTTGGAAGGAAACAAAGACACCCCCCTGAGTGACAAAATTGACCTGACTGACCCTAGTCAGCAGATGGGACCTGGCACCAAGACTAGGTCTAATACTAAAAAGAAGCTCAAGATTGTTGATCAGGACATTCAGAGTTTGAAAGATAATTTTAAGATCATGCAGGCCCAGCTGGAGGAATCCGAGGGCTTCCTGAAGACTATGTCTTGATCTTTGTGTTGGTGGTTTTTTCTTTTTTGTGTGCTGTCCAATGTTTTTTGCTTTTTGTTGTGTACAAGCTTATTGAATATTTGGGTTTTGACCCTTTGTAGTATGTTGCCCTCTTTGGGACAGCTAGTTGTTCTTAGGGATCTCATGCTTATCTTTTGTCTCTATTGTTAAAGGGTTTCGGGGCCCCTTCAAAACCTATTTTTACCGTAATCAAAAACTTGTTTACATAGAATAGATAGATATAGAGATAAAAAATGAAAGATTATGGAAAAATTAATTGAAATGCTTGCTTAAAAAGGAAAGACAAATAGGTGAATCATTCATCCGATGAAGGTACCATCGATCATTGATGAGGTCCATTTTCATACTTTACCACTTTTTAATAATTCATTGGAAATAGAAGATCAAATAAGATTTCACAAATCCTATCAACTAGCCCATGATTCAAAGGTTATACAGTCTGCATAAGGCGGAAAGATGAAAGAGCAAGGACCTTCCCTTGATTGAAATCAATTCGAGAGAATTGATGAAAATATTTTCAGAAAAACTACTAGTAACAAATTATCTTAGCTCGCTCATATTTTGAAATAAATGAGTGAGCTAGCCCTGGGTTTTAGATTATTCCCAATCTACACATGGATTTTGGTAACACTTCTAAGATAAACTTATCAATGAAATGAAAATGAATTGTTGAAAAAAGAATGTGTCGGAGCGAAGAGAGGTTTACTCCAATTCAGCTCTAGAATTTGGGTAATTTTTTTCGCTCTTTTTATGGTCTGATCCACAATATCTTATTCATAATTTGGAACAAAACCAAGTGCTGAAAAGAACTCTCCTCAAATAGGATTTGAATCTATGACTAATCAGTTAGCAACTGACCGCTCTACCATTGAGCTACTAAGGAATGAGGAAGGTATGAAGTCTCTCTATATATATTATATGTCATTTATTTGAAACAATCTATAACAAGTGGCAGATATAATAGCACTTGAAATTGCAATTCATGAATAGATAACCCTAATTTTAATAATCAAGTGTCTTAATGAGTAAGTGGTTCTTACCAATTTACACCGTGCAAGCCTGACACCAATGAAAAAGAGTTATAGAAGGCCATACACAAATAATTGTCCTATATAATGCAATCTTCAATATATGAAAAATAGTAGTATAGGCCACATACCCTTATAGTAAAGTTCCAAAGATTAATTAAAAATTTAGCTATTTGTATTCGCAGTTCTCTGACTAGTTCGAGAGCAGTCATAGTAATTTGACTATTTTAGTCTCTAGAATTACTAGAGATACTCATACTCTCTCTCTCTAGTGAACTATTGTGGGTTTTGAGAGATTTGAACCCTTACATCATGGTTCATAGCCATGTGCTCTAATCCTCTAAGCTACAGGCCCCTACTCCAGCAGCTAGCAATATTGCATTTAGCAATGTGGAATGGGAAAAAAAGAATGTCAGGGTTTATGAAATTTAAAAAAATAAGTAACTTTTTATTATTCTGGCATCAAGCTATTTTTCCACAGGGCTTCCCACAGTATCTTCACCGCAATAAAGTTTAACCACCAAGTTTGGGATGGATTGGTGTGGTTCCCCTACACCTGAGACACCAAAATTTCAAACCATAAACGAAGGTCATAAGATATTGGTTAGTACTCATCAAGCTCTTTGCTTGGTAGGGGCTCCTTTTTGGGGCCCTATCAAATAGAGAGCTTGGAATAATACAAATGCAGCTATATGCAATAAACACTTCTTGGATTCTTAGGAGTCGGAAAGACTTGATTCCCTTTATTCATCTTTTTTAATTCTTTATCATATCTATAGTAAAACATTATATCAAAACATAGTCTGTGTACTCGATTAGATCAATCGGGTCATGTAGTAACAAGGTTGAAATCTTTTGATCTTTTAGTATGCCTCAGCTACATGCATCACTACACTTCCACTTGAAACATATCACCTAACGGCTCGTCTCATTGTGACCCGAGAGAGCACTCATCTTGAGGTGGGCATCTTACTTATAGGCATTGAGCAATTATTCACTCCACACTTGGCTACCCAGCGTCTACTGAGGGCATGATAACTGGTACACCAGAGGTGCATCCTTACCAATCCTCTCAAACTAAGGAAAAGTCCTCTCAATGCTCTAACGCCTACACTAGATATGGACCAAACTATCTCACAATGTTTTGAACCCAACTCACGTACCCATTTAATGGGAAAGTAGACCAACCCTTGGAACATACTATCACCCCATGTGGTGGAGAGCTGACATCAAGGTGCCAAACCTTCCCATCAATGTGAACTCTTGGGGAAGATCAACTTGTTATCCCTAGAGTAACTTTTATCCGTTGAGCAATGGCCCTTCCCACTTGGCACCCTTAGATCACTAAGGCCGACTTTTGTCCCTATTTGACGGGTCAATCTTGCAATCAAACTCTCTTCTACCTTTGCACTCGAGGACCGATTTTTGGCCGACCCGAGGAAACCTTTTCATGCCTCTGTTACCTTTTGGGAGGTCTACAACCCATAGAAATTGTCTACCTAAGATTGTCCCTTGGACAATAGGTTCCATCGCAAGGTTAGACTTTTGGCTAATTAGCTTTAAAAAATATACTCCACATTGCACAAAAGGTTAAGTTCAAACTCAAAAACACAAACACCACATAAATTAAATTTCAACACATGCTCATAATTTAAATTAATAAGTGCATATATGCATAAATTAAATGTCATACAAAGTTCACATATTGAAAAACTTAATTCTAGAGAAAATAAATACTAGTTAAAACATCTCAAAATATGTAAACACACACAATGTGAAGGTTGAAGTTATAAAACATGGTAAAGTGCAAACATACCAAGTCCATTCAAACATGATTCATTAAAACCCAAACTAAATGCCAAATTTATTTCAAACACACTCAACACAAAGCACATGCCATGTTCAATCTCACACCACATAAACTTTTAAATTTACACATCCATATGCACACAATGAATGTACATGCAACGTTTGCATTCATCCATGCAAAGAACATTATTGAAGTGCTTTTTTTAACACATTTCATAGAAAGTTTGTGAAAATCAAATTTCTTTCACACATTCTAAAAAAGAAGACAAAAAAAATGAATACCAAAATACACAAAATAAATTAATGACAAAACATGTGCACAAACTTATTTCAAACACACTAAACACAAAGTCTAAAGTAAACTTCTTTATTTACACATCCAAATGCACACAATGAATGTACATACATTCATCCATACAAAGAACTTGAACATGATTAAAAAACACACATGCAACCCAAACTAAATGCCAAATTTATTTCAAACACACTCAACACAAAGCACGTGCCAAGTTCAGTCACACACCACAAACTTTTAAATTTACACATCCATATGCACACAATGAATGTACATGCACGCTTGCATTCTTCATCCATACAAAGAACATTATTGAAACTTTTTTTAACACATTTCATACAAAGTTTGTGGAAATCAAAGTTCTTTTACACATTCTACAAAAGAAGACAAAAAAAATGAATGCCAAAATACACAAAATAAATTAAAGACAAAACATGCACACAAACTTATTGCAAACATATTGAACATAAAGTCTAAAGTAAGCTTCTAAATTTACACAATGAATGTGCATGCATTCATTGTTGGAAATATTCAAGAATTAACCAAGTTACTGAGAGGGAATGGGTGAATCAGTAACTCCAAATTTTCTTTCAATAACAGATGTATTAACATATAGTTCACTTTATCCTTTTGCATATAGAAAGCATGAAACTTAAAAGCATTCACAACAATGACACATAGATTTGGTTACCCAGAAACCTTCCAAAAGAAAGTAAAACTGGGTTGGGGATGAAACCCACAAAGCTTTAGTACTGCAGTATAAAGTTGGCCGGTTAAGGCTTACATTGATCACTTCTGATGATCTGCCCTGCTAGGAGCAATAAGGACTGCTAGGTCCACCTTGTTAGAGGTTTTACAAACATACAATGAAGTATGCACTCGGTTAAGAGATTTTACAAAAGACTGTTAAGTCTACCCGGTTAAAGGATTTCAAGCTGATTCACCTGTTAGGATGAAACAGTAGATCTCTTGCTTTGCAACTAGATTGCTGAATGAGATTCGCTGATGTACTAATCACCTTCTGTGATGAATTTGTCTTTACTGCTCCTTATACTGCTGTAGCCCTTTGTAATTCGCTTATCTCTGCCTTTCTTTCTTTTTTTTTACATTCATACTTCTTGGTATTTTTACAACACTGTTTATATACAAGTCTAAACAATTAATTACAATTACAAAGTCGGCTTGACAAATAAACATAAGTGCTACTAAGTCGGCCCAAGTATGGTTACACAGTTCCTACAAACTAACTCGGTGACTTTCTGATACTCGGCATCCACTGCATTACTCGGCATCGTCATGCACTCGGTAGAAGTGAAGGCTCGGTTCATACTAACCACTCGGTAAGTTTTGAACTCGGTAAATACCTGTGACTCGGTAGACATAATGTTACTCGGTTTACACTGTCCTGCTCGGTTTGCACTGTCCTGCTCGGTTTGCACTGTTCTGCTCGGTTTGCACTGTTCTACTCAGTTTGCACTGTTCTGCTCGGTTTGCACTATTCTTCTCGGTTTGCACTCAGAATGCAAATAATTTTTGTCACTAGTGGCAATCCTGCTTAATGCCAACAATCTCCCCCTTTGGCATTAGTGACAAAAACACTTATTGCCCAAAACTTATATACATGAACCATGCTGAGATTTATTTTGATTTTTCAAAATTTGTCTTTGTCATAGGGCTTTATAAATTATCTCCCCCTTTCAATGTACTAACTTTTCCTTCTATACATATCTCCCCCTTTTTGACGATAATGCCAAAGATGTATATACAAGTGTTTTACAAGGAGAATCCAAAATTTGATAGAAAAATAGAATGTACCTTCATTATCAGTGCCAGGGTTCTGTCCCAATTTTCTTGCAGAATCTTACATGTTTGGATTGCAATTTGGACTTCTGCAGAGAGTGTAATCATGTGATCTACTATTGAGAACTGATTGTCATGAATTAATGTTTTGGAATGTTCAATGTGCTTATACATTGTATTCATGATGGGAAGGATCATGTTCTGAATGTCTAGCAGTGTGGACCGGATCCTTGTGTCTTCTTTCAGTAGTTCTGACTGCATATTTGATAGGAATGAGATTTTCATGTGATGAGCAGAGTTTGAACTTGGTTCAAGTTGCAGCTTTTGTATGCTAATCTTCAAATCCTCATCAATTTTATTCATTTTATCCTTGACATCCTTGGTGAATTCGGCAACATTGCACAGTCTGGCCAAAAGAGAGGTAACATTCGAATAGGAAGATTCAATGTTTGACAAAACTGAAGATAATTCTACTTGATTAATAGCTATGTGCTGAGCAATGTGCTCAAGCACTTTATTGTTGAATTTCTTCTCAGCTTTTTCAACTAACTTGTCTGTCCCAGATGAATCCTCATTGTACTTATTTACTGCTTCTGCTAATTGTAACAAAACATGTTGAGAGGAGTCTACTTTAATACCTAATGCTTCAGACAAAATGTCCTTAGCATCCTTAATGATTTTATATTCCTTGTCTCTCTCATTTTTAAGCTTCTTTTGCTTCGCTTTCCTTTGGAGGATTTCACCTATATTTTGCATTTGATCTGCTGATAGATTTGCAAAATCCAATGTTGGAATCTCTATTTCCTCATCAAGGTCTATATCCTCTACTATATTCTTGCCCAAAAATCTTATACTCGGTTGAGCCTTAGGCTTATCTATACTTAATGCCTTAGTAGTAGTGACAGTAGACATAGTAGGACTAGCTATAGAGAATGGTATACTATCTACTGGAGAACTTAAAGTATTTACACTTGTAGAATAAAAAACTGGAATACTTACTGCTTGAAAACTTGATGAAATAGGAGACTGCAACTCGATAGAAGAAATGGAAGTTACTTCTGTTGTTGCTATAGGTGATTGGACAAATGTTGAAGTTGTCACAACCATGCTTGAAGGTGTCTCCGGGCTAGATGTAGTAACTTTTGCTGGAGATGTAGGAAGTGATGCAATGACTTCTGCCGCTATCCTCACAGTATCATCTACCTCAGTGGCTTCTTCCTGTTCATCACTGTCATCTTCAATGTCTTTTATTATAACTGTTTCAGTACTCGGTTGGTGAAGATGGTATATGTTCTTCCATGTGGCATTTGCAGTCTTCAAAACTGATTCAATATTGTTAATCAGAATTAAATAAGTATTGAACTTCAGTGTCATCTTATTTTCATTCTCCTTCAATGCCTTCTTTATTTCATCATTTTTCAAGCTCAGCATTAACTGTCTCAGGGTTTGATCAAATATGTCTTTTACAGTTTGCTTTGCATTGGTCCATCTCATTTTTATTGGATCTAATAAAGCTGCTGGAATTTGTGGGGCTATTTCATCAGGAGAGTATTTCCACTATCCCATCTTTTCAATGACAGCACCTTCTATCTCCTTTTGTTCTGTTTCTGATCTTGTTTCATATTTTAAAGATTTTATATTACTTACTCCAGATCCTGATCCTTCTCTCAAAAGTTTGATCTTCTCTTGAAGAGTTAGAGGAGGCTTTTTGAATATTATATCTTTGTCCTTTTTGTCTGCTTTACCCCTTGCACTTCTCCTTGTAAATACAGCAGTGGGAGGCTTAGGTGCCTTAGTGATGAATACCTTTCCTTTCTTCTTTGCAGGTTCTGGTTCCTCTGTTTTCTCATCCTTTTCCTCTTCTTCTTCATTGTCTTCTCCTCTGTCCTCGGTTAGCATTTGCATTTTGGCTATCCTCTTTTTTCCTTTATTTACTGCTTGTGGAAGCTTTATACTCAATTCAATTCTCACTTTTGCTTCTTCATATGTTCCAAAATATGGAGCTTTGGGATTAACAGGCTGATTAAGGAGGGCTTCAATGATATTCTTTGTTTCATCAATGTTTACCTCATAAGGAAGAGGTTTTACATGTACAATCCTCGGTTTAGCTGCTTGAATGTATACTCTGTCACAGTCCACCATGAAACAAATATCATCCTTGTAATCCTCCACCAACTTCTGTGGAATCCAGAATCTGTCGTTCATTTTCTCCTTGAAAGACTCAAAATAACTATCCATGATGTTATCAAAATTTTCACCCATTTCTGAAATATATTCATTTATCTCATAAAGAACTGGCACATCCTTTCTCCATACTACTTTTCCTTTAGAAGGGAAGAATTTCTGAACATAGAAAAATAAACAAACCAATAGAGATCCAAACTTACATGGATTGTTTTTGGAAGTTTGAATGCTTTCCATGTTCTTGTTAAACTGTTTTAACAATAAATCTGCAAGGTCAAATGATAAATTATTCTTTACCACCTTGTATGCTAGGTCTATGGCTTCACAGGAGACACTATTCTATCGACTTGAACTGTATATTTTATGGGCAATGATGTGTGTTCCAAACTTCAGTTCAGCATCAGTAATGCTGCTTACTTTCATGCCTCTACCATCCCACTCGGCTAGGGTTTTCTTCTCCAGTTCCGGCCGACCTAGGGTTTTGGTAGTTTTAGCTTTGTTTAACATGGGAAGACTGGTGATTTGATGAATCATCTTCTTAGTGATCTCTATGGGTTGCTCAAGCCAAATCTTGCCTTCATGTACACGGCTGAGAATGTATCTAACCCATTTCTCCCAAAAGTTTCGAGGTAAATGTGCAATGTGAACTAATCCCTTGTCTTCCAGATGTTTGTGCTCTGGTTTTAGAACACCATTTACACACAGTTCCTCACGCACAATATCTAGCTCTAGGTTTCCCATCTCTTGAATTGTACAATTGAAATGATTGTGAATATTGTTAACAAGTAGTACCTTAGGAGGAATCTGAGATTGAGCTCCGTTCGGGTCTAGGGCTGCTGCAATTGCGGGCACGAGTTTGAAATCTGGTGCTCTCCATTCCCCTTTGATTATCATTTCTGTTCCTTTCGTCGCTGAAGCGTTGGATGATGCCATGGTAGCTCACAGAGAATTCTTTTCACAAAAGTGTTTGAATCGCTGGATTGCTCTGGAAATTTTCTACTCTCAAAGTGCTAAAGTTCGCGGTGAAGAATGAGTTTGATTTCTTGCCTTTTGTTTACAACTCTGTCATTAATGCTCAGTACAAATTAGGGTATGAATTTTGACAGACTATCACCCACTATGAATTAATTGCTCAGTAAAGACTTCGCAACTCGGTGAACTTGAGAATTCATATTGCTCCGACCTCGCTCGGTAATCATATTAGATCACTCCTGACCTTGCTCGGTGAAAACTGATACCGACCTTCCTATGATCTTATTGCATCTTGTATGCCGATTTAGATTTTTTTCTTTTAATTCAGTTCTGGAACTGCTTGAAATTTGTCTATGAGAATACAGTTCTAGTGCTCTCTTGGGAATTTAGTTTGAATTAGTAGAGCCACCCATTCCATTACTTGGACTAGTTTTCTCGGTAGATTTAGGAACCCACTGTTGTCTCATCTGTTTCCTGACCTTGGTTGCTTCATTCTTCTTTCCATCTTCAACTTCACTAGCATTCATGCAATTTCTGGCTATATGACCGAGTTTAGTGCATTTGAAACATCTTATGGTAGTATCTCTTTTCCTTAGATGATGTTTTATGCAGTTCATGCCAATGTGTCCATATTCTCCACAGTAATGACATCTACACCAAGTGTTGTAATCCCATCCAAACATTGCTTTCATAATTTGTTCTGCTGGATTGAATGTTTTGGATCTGCACTCGGATGCCTTGTGACCTTGTTTGTTGCATTTGTGACAATTACCTTTGAATCTTGGTTTTTCCCTGCATTCATTTGCTTTGTGACCATGCTGATTGCAGTTGTAGCATTTTCCATTGAATTCTACTTTTTCATTGCTCCAACATTTATTTGAAGTATGTCCTATTTTGCCACAATGATTACAAGTAGGTTTCTGATTCCTTTGAGTACCTTGCTTAGAAGATTCACCTTCTCCTTTGTATCCAAGTCCTGCTCTTCCTTTTTGCCTATGAAGATTTCGATCATACAGCTGATTTAAGTCTTCTTGGCTCTTCAACATTCTTTCATTGATTTTTTTTTCGGTGTTTAGGTCATCCACCAATCTTAGATTGATTTTCTTTTCAGATCTTAGTTCTTCTCTTGTGCTTTCTATTTCTGAACTTAGAGTCAGAATTTCCTCATTTGTATGGGAGATCTGATCAATTAGGTTTTCTAGCTGAAGGGTTTTATTTTGGACTTCATTGTTCCTTCCATCCAATTCATCTTTCAACTTGTTTCTTTGTTCTAAGATCTCACAAAATCTTGTTGAGTGTAGTTCTTGTTCTCTTTTTAATTTTCTCACTTCTTCCTGCAGAGACCCATTCTTTTCTAGGAGTTCTTTGACAACATTGTTTGCTTCATCTGAGCTACCTGAGGGAAAAAGATCTTCAATCTTTTCTTCAATGTAATTATGATCATTCATCTGATTTGCAAGTTCCTTCCTTCTTCTTAGGGATTGGGAAAGATGTTCTTTTGCTTCTTTAAGTTTAGCTATGGCCATTTCCAGATCTAGCTTTTCATTTTCAATCACCATGTTCAGTTTGAATACCTCCATTGTCCTGGATCTTTGCTCAAGCTAGTTAAGCTTTATCTTGAGAACCAATACAGCTTTGATACCAATTGTTGGAAATATTCAAGAATTAACCAAGTTACTGAGAGGGGAGGGGTGAATCAATAACTCCAAATTTTCTTTCAATAACAGATGTATTAACATATAGTTCACTTTATCCTTTTGCATATAGAATGCATGAAACTTAAAATCATTCACAACAATGACACATAGATTTGGTTACCCAGAAACCTTCCAAAGAAAGTAAAACTGGGGTGGGGATGAAACCCACAAAGCTTTAGTACTGCAGTATAAAGTTGGCCGGTTAAGGCTTACATTGATCACTTCTGATGATCTGCCCTGCTAGGAGCAATAAGGATTGCTAGGTCCACCTTGTTAGAGGTTTTACAAACATACAATGAAGTATGCACTCGGTTAAGAGATTTTACAAAAGACTGTTAAGTCTACCCAGTTAAAGGATTTCAAGCTGATTCACCTGTTAGGATGAAACAGTAGATCTCTTGCTTTGTAACTGGATTGCTGAATGAGATTCGCTGATGTACTGATCACCTTCTGTGATGAATTTGTCTTTGTTGCTCCTTATACTGTTGTAGCCCTTTGTAATTCGCTTATCTCTGCCTTTCTTTCTTTTTTTTTACATTCATACTTCTTGGTATTTTTACAACATTGTTTATATACAAGTCTAAACAATTAATTACAATTACAAATTCAGGTTGACAAATAAACATAAGTGCTACTAAGTCGGCCCAAGTATGGTTACACGGTTCTTGCAAACTAACTCGGTGACTTTCTGATACTCAGTGTCCACTGCATTACTCGGCATCGTCATGCACTCGGTAGAAGTGAAGGCTCGATTCATACTAACCACTCGGTAAGTTTTGAACTCGGTAAATACCTGTGACTCGGTAGACAATGTTACTCGGTTTACACTATCCTGCTCAGTTTGCACTGTCCTGCTCGGTTTGCACTGTTCTGCTCGATTTGCACTGTTCTGCTCGATTTGCACTGTTCTGCTCGGTTTGCACTCAGAATGCAAATAAGTGTTGTCACTAGTGGCAATCCTACTTAATGCCAACATTCATCCATACAAAGAACTTGAACATGCTTAAAAAATAGACATGCAACCCAAACTAAATTGCCAAACTTATTTCCAACACACTCAACACAAAGCACATGCCACATAAAGTAAACTTTTAAATGTAAATCTAGAAATCAAAAGTTCTTTCACACATTCCACACAAGATAGACACAAAAAAAATGAATGTCAAAGTTCAAACAAAGAAACACACACAATGAATGCCAAAGTTAGATCAAACAAATCCTACACAAAGAAAATATCGAAATTATAACTTTCATGCAAGTTACAAAAGTTCTTTCACACATTCGACACACATTGTATGGCATAAAAAATGAATGTCAAAATTCTTTCAAAGATGCACACACAAGATGGCATAAAAAAATGAATGTCAAAGTTCTTTCAAACATACACACAACAAATGCCAAAGTTAGATCAAATAAAGTAAATATCAAAATTATAACTTTCAATCATACAAATTACAAAAGTTCTTTCGCACATTCCACACAAAATGGCATAAACAAATGAATGTTAAAGTTCTTTCAAAGATGCGCACACACACAATGAATGCCAAAGAAAATATCAAAGTTAACTTACAAACTAACTAACTAATAAAACATTAATTCCAAAAAAATTTCACACAAAATACCACCTCACATAAATAAAATGTCAAAGCCAATTCAAAAGACACACAAAGCAAAATGAATGCAATAGTTAGTTCTAATACAAACACAACACAAAGGGAATGTCAAAATTACATTTCATACACATGGAAACATGAAATATGACAATGTTTAGCATACGACATAGGAGTTGAATGCAAATGGTAGTTCAAATGCACACAAATTGAATCTCACAATTCAAACACATTACACATTAAAATTAGTACACTTTTCACAAAAAGTGAATGTGGTTCAAACAAACAAACAAACAAACACATGTTTTAAGTACCCAAAAAAAAATGCAATTGTCAAAGGTTACAACATACTTCTCATGTTTGTTCAAACACAAAATTCACACAGACAAATCAAATGCTAAAAGGTAAACATACCAAACAACAAACACATAAAATGCTTCGATATAAAATAATAAATGCAAACAAAGTGAGTACACATAAAATGCTTCCATATAAATAATAAATGCAAACAAAGTGAATCTAAAAATTGATCATATGAAAGTCAATGCCAAAATTCAAACCCATGCTTCAAAAAACAATTAAAAAAATACATTTCAGAATGAGTAAATTTATCAAAACACACTAAACAAACAAGTTTGAAGTGACTTAAAACAAATAATGAATCTATGTCCACACTCCACACAATTCATATAGACATATAAAGTGAGTGAAAAAATGAATCAAAAGTGAGTGTCATTAATCAATAACCCATGCTTCAATAAACAATTAATAAAATACATTTCAAAACGAGTAAATGCCAAAACACACTAAACAATTAGTTTGAATTGACTTCAAAAAAATAATGAATCTATGTCCACACTCCACACAATTCATATAGAAATATAAAGTGAGTGTCAAAATGAATCAAAAGTGAGTGTCATTAATCAATAACCCATGCTTCAATAAACAATTAAAAAAATACATTTCAGAATGAGTAAATGCCAAAACACACTAAACAAACAAGTTTGAAGTGACTTCAAACAAATAATGAATCTATGTCCACACTCCACACAATTCATATAGACATATAAAGTGAGTGTCAAAATGAATCAAAAGTGAGTTTCTTAATCAATAACCCATGCTTCAATAAACAATTAAAAAAATACATTTCAGAACAAGTAAATGCCAAAACACACTAAACAAACAAGTTTGAAGTGACTTCAAACAAATAATGAATCTATGTCCTACACTCCACACAATTCATATAGACATATAAAGTTAGTGTCAAAATGAATCAAAAGTGAGTGAGTGTCATTAATCAAAAGTTTAAAAAATTGTTTAGATCACAACTCACTTATAATACAACACAAACTTTACATTACAATGTTACCAAATTACATAGTAATTAAAAGATATTGTGATAATTAAATAATTACACTACCCCAAATATTTCAAATCATTTAGTGTGATGATGTAGAAATAATATAAATAAAAAATCAACACATGGACTTTACACTGAAAACAATGGTCATGACCAATGACCATTCCTTCCAACCTAAAGGAGGGGGCAAATTCAACCCCTCCCAAATAAAAAATTTATATTAAACAATAAATTTATTTACATATTAATTTACAAATTAGATGATATTGAATTCAAAATTGCAACTGTAATATTAAAATTGAAACATCAAATTGCAATAACTATTAAGATACTCCAGCATCACTTTACAAACATGACAAAGATATTTATGACTATAGTAAGCAATAGTACCAGAAAATGGCAATTGCTCCAATATTTTTTCAATGTTGCAATATAATCTTGAAGAAGATCTATAAACTTGACTAGTATGTGGTTCCTCTCCTGAAATCGAAATCACAATTATTGAGTTGTTATTTATATTTTTTTTAAAGTAAAAATTAGTTCCCTTGATGCTTGTAAACTTCCCCAGGAAAGGCAAGATGGAAAGTTAAACTGCATTAGGAAATCGTTTAGTTTCCAAGCACAACCGTGCATGCGTATTGTAAATAATACTTCCCTTACCAATAATAGTGTTGACAAAGTTATCTGTGTAGAACTGGATACTTCAAACCATCCTTAATTAAGAAGCTGAGAACTGGAACCTACCAATACAAACAACTTTAAGTAAAGAATCATTTTCTTAAAAATATCATTTAGGTTAGGGAGAGATACTTTAGCATTATGACCTTATTGTGTTTTTGCGAGGGAGAGAAACTTTAGCATTAAGTAACCATGCAACTATGTTTTGAGGATCTTATTGACAAGAATCTGACCATGCCAAGTGACAACAAAAAAGCTCAATAAATGAAGGAAACAGATGTATGCAAAAAGTGAATAACCATAGAAGAAATACATCCACTAAAATGCACTATATGTGAGACATGTCAAATATAGTGTAGTTTGCAAATTCAAAAAAGCCTATATGCCAGATTTGATGAAAGTAAAAATCATTGTCATACTATTATATCATGCAGTTTAACGCACTAGTACATTTCACCTAGTTTTTCTACCAAATTTTTTGACCATGAAACAAAAATATTTTGGTTGGTCGTATTATAGAAGGAAAACTTTTGTTTTTTTTTAATACATGCCACGTGTTGGTCACAATTTTGACTAACACCATGTTGGTCAAAATTTTGACCAACATGGGCATAACATAAAGTAAAAAAAAAAGTTTGAAACTTCATTTCAGCACTTCATTTCAACGCGTACGAAGAAGCTGGTAGAAGCTAATAGGGTTAAGAGTTGAACCAGAGGGTTAAGGTGCGTCGAATTGATTTCCAATAAGAATCAAATGCTATATAAAAACTATGGATTTAGGTTAAATTTGAATCGAATGCAAATACTATGTCATGCTTTCTACTTAAAAGCCTTGAATAAGAGATATCTCTAAAATTGTAGGTTAAATAAATATACATTCGATTATTTATCCGCTACTTAAAAGTATTATTAATAGATAATTTTCCTAGACCCTTAAACCCTACGCTCCTTTTAGCATCTACTCAATGCCGAATACAAACATGAGAACTCTGTTATCACAGTTCCACCTACAAGCATGAACAGGTTCCTTGCGACTTGGACAAGTTAATTAACGAGTCCCGATCTCTTCATTCTTTTGGCATCACCCAAATCATGACAGTCATGTGAATGAAAGTCTCCTTTAACATGACTATCGATGCATCTTCAATCTGATATTCTAAAATGGTGTTCTGTCATAGTCGGCGGCTTTACATTGAAAACATGGATCTCAAACTCCACATGGCATACACAACTCCTGCACCCCTCTAATAGTTTGGAAGCCAACATAATAATTGTGCAATGATTATTGGAAGCTTTTCTCAACTCAATTAATGACCAGATTTAAATTGCATGCTCTATCACATAGAAACGGTTTCCACAAGTTGATAAACTTCTTCAATAAACTCGATACTAAGACTTGAGTTACATCCAAATGCAACATAAAACATTTAAAATAAATATTTGTTCTCTGTTATCGAATTCCATCATAGCATATTCATAATAAATACTTGCTTGATCGTGACAACAATATGGGTGTTAGACTGTCGAACCGAAAGAGAAAACCAAACAAAATGAGTTGTAAATAATAAAAATGAAACATTCAGGAAACACTGAACAATCACAGAGAAGAATCAAATGTAAAACTAGACTGTTATTTTCATTCATCATACGTATTACATTGATCATCTCATTCCCATTGATCTCTCTCTTCACCGATTCTCCACTCTCGTACCCCCTATTCTCGGCTTCTACATTGCAGAGATAAAGATCTCCAAACTCACAACCTGGTAACTAAATCATATAACTTAGTGAAGAATGCTCAAAATAGAGATCAATGGTGAAGACAAAAGGCATTCTTACATTTAGTTAAGGGTAGTACTTAAAGAATAATATAGATCAATAGTGAAGATTAAAAGTCACCCTTACATTTAATGAAGAGTACTTATTATATAGAAGAATGAAAGAAATTAGAAGCTACACTCCTCCTTACTGAAGAGTATCTATGGAATATAATGAAGATTAAAAACCATCCCCACCCTTAGTGAAGAGTATTTATAGATCAATCACAAAGAGCCTAAAAAAAGTACTTAAAGAATTATAGAAATTGACTATAGAAATTAAGAGCCCCTCATCCTCTTCCTCTTCCTCCAATCTCAAGAAAATTCCCTTGAGCATAAGATTTCCTATTAACAATATGAGATTTATCCTCTTGCAAAAACAATTTCCACCATACCCTACATTATCTAATTTATTCACCAATTTCTAAAGATAGTGACTCTGCAAGTTGTGATTCTCTAGTTGGGACAGTCATCACAATATTCCCCTAAGCACTATGGCTTGGCCTTCTCATCCACAAGAAACTATAACATCATTCTAAACTCTTCTATACTCTGCCCATATCCATTCCAATCCATTAATCCAATCCATTCATACTTTTCTCATTGACCTTTCCATCATCCATCATTACCAAACTTCTCATTTTTTAGTACTATTCTTTGCATAATGTTGCCTTGGATGAATGTCCAAATAAGAGAACATCTGATGAACATGGGCATAAGACTTCAACTATCCAAATAAGAGGACATCTGATCTTAGTATTTTAACAAAGCCAAAGGTGAACATTCAAATTCTTAACGATAGATAGCTTGATAAGAGGTTAAGGTTCAAGTGGATGAAATCAATACTCGCCTAGAATGGCAGTCATGATTATAGAGGACAGCAAGAATAACATTAAAAAATGAAGTTTCTTGCATGGTTTTTAGGTGTTTTTGATATATACACTTATGGGTATGGGATGCATCAAATGTCAATTTTTAGGTCATTAGGGGTCAATTTGAAGCATTTTTAGAAGCCTTAATTGGCTTAATTATTTTCCATCCACCCTGGAGCTTATATGTATGAACAGTCATTCATGGAACATGAAACATCATCGCTATGAAAGAAGGCTTTCATATTACCCAAGGTCAAAGTATAAGAACTAATTAAACATGAGAACACCTTCTAATCATTGTTATATGTATGAAGATGATTTTGAAACAATCATGAGGACCAAGACAAATGATCCATCAATAATGCACAATCCATTAATGGGTATTTAGACATTAGTCTATTTTTTATATTTGAATCTATGTACAGGCATATGGCACATTGAACACATTAGGGAATTCTCCTGAATCTTAAGGATCAAGTTCCAATTAGTCATATTACGGGTCAAGTTCCAATTAGGCATAACCCTAAATAGACCAATTCAACAATAATGAGCCAGGATCAAAATAATAAGCATGCACACAATACTCTTATAATGAGAAATGCAGTTTTACAATTAAATTCTAGATGTGCTCAATCTTAGATCCTTCCCTTTACATGATTCATTTGAATTGGTGTTAAATCTTAAAATACAACCACCAAGCATGTAATTTGGAATGACTCACACTTCAGCCAACTCAATGAATAATATGAAAAAGACAGCCAGGTTTGAATTTTAAAATTTGGAGTTCAAATGCAAAGATGTAGAATAATCTAAATCAAACATCATTATAGTACATGACCATACATGCACTTCTTAAATTTGTATTTATTTGTGCTAATTCATTGTTCGCTTAAAAATCATTATTTAGTCTTATTGTCATCCATAATAACCAAAGCGACAGTAATGTTGGAAAGGCAAATGAGGAGCCCATCATTATGCCTTTGAGTTTGATTACAGCTTTCTTTGAGCACCAAAGAATGAGATCCAAAGAATTACTCGATTTCATCGACATTTGGCAATGGTCATCTTGATCACTGGTAGACATTCAAATTTAAGAAGGATTATCATTACTCCTTTCGATCTACTCATTGTCTCATTACTTCTTATCTTTACCTTACTGCATATTTGTATGACCAACTGATTTTCATTTGATATTCTGTGTAACTATGCTTCTCCTTGATAACATTTCATCAATCCAGCAAAGCAATACACACAATTTTTTGATAAAATATACAGTAAAATATTTTTACCCAATACATCATCAAAGTCATTACGCAACTAGATACTATTGTAATAGAAAAATATATGACAAAATAACATTTTTTTTCTTAATCAAAGCACATATTTAAGAGACAATTCATAAAGGGACTAATCTTATTCTTGCCTAGAACATCAAACAAGTACTTGTCAAGTTTGTGGTCAGACGAGCTAAGCTCTTCTAAGTTACAAGACTGTTCCTTTAATCAACATTTAACATTTGAAAAATTCCTTTTATCTACTATTGACAAGAAGTATTTCAAAGTCTGCATTTGCCTCCTCAATGATGTTCATTTCAGCCATTAGTTTGTTTAACTTGGCCAGGTTTTCTTCTTGAATATGGGTTGGTACTTTTTCATTATAGCCAGGAATGTTCATTTTCTTTGAGAGTGCTTCCTGTTGCCTGCTAGTAGTAAGAAAATGTATCAGATCAAGAAATGGACATGAATACATCTAAGAACATCTGATGAACATCAAGAGTTCAACCATAATGTTGCATCTAGGTGAAGCTCACATGGGCGAAGCATCAAGACTTCAACTATCCCAATATTTCTCCTACTCAAGCACACTTAACCATGGAGCTTCTACCAATGTTAAGTCCAATTAGCTTGCTACCCCATTTACAAAACCTTCAACAAGTGTCATGCCTTATGAACCATTCATTATAAATCCCTTTTAGCTCATCAATTGATAAATAGGAGATATCTTCTACTTATAAAAATGATTCTTAATCATCTTCTTCTTCTTCCTATTTCACTAGTGTATCTCACCGCCTCACCATAGTGAAGCAAAGATCATCACACTGTTCATTGTTGTTGGTCATTGGGTCATGAATTTTTAACCAATCCAACACTTGAGACCTTAAATGTATTGGATTCTATATTCATATACACAATGAAGGTTGAATTTAGCTGATATGATCCTTTCTGTAGATAGATTACTAATATTGGAAGTACTATGGACTTGTAGAGGCAATTTAATAGTTCAGGAAACTAAGAAATGAGTTGTCATTATGGTAAGCCACAAGAATGGTCTTGGGAGTATTATTAGAGGTGCTTAACTTTGGAAAGTTACCATGTTAATGTCACTAAAAAAATACAAAAAATTAAGGCCTACGAGATTTTATGATAATGTTCTATTTGAAAAAGGGTGCTCAAGTTAACAATGAAATAAAAAAGTCCATGCTTGTATTCATATGATTAGGAGAGGTTTCTTTGTGTTTTCATTACTTAAGAGCAGCCTATATATGGAGGTAAGGATTCCTACAATGTTATTCAGTTTCCCTAGTTATTTACCTGATTTTATTTATTTAAATCTACTCTTTACAACTATTTTTCTATCTATACACCCTCTATTGCTATTGTAATGGAAAAACATCAGAACCGTCCATTTCTAAACTTTGATTGGTATGATAAATGTCCCTTTGCATTGAGAAAATTATAGTTGAGAAAATGGTTGTTCAGTAACAATTTGTATCTACAGGTTGCAAACAAATCATCCTTCTTCCACCAATGAGTCATTCCATTCAAGAAAGACCATGTCTAACAATATCAACACACAAAAAAATAGGGAGACAATTGCTAGACTGTGGTCTAACTTAAAAAGAAAAGGTGATGGAAAATGTTATTGTCCTTGCAAAATTTGTAAGGGATTAAAGACTTGAAGATATCTAATCAAAACAGTTGAGGAACATTGTAGGCAACATGGTCACATTGAAAGGGGAAATGAATTTCATCCATTGGTATGTATTTTAATAATTTATAAAATACATAAGACATAATTTGATGATGACATCATGGTCATGGTTAATATAAGGTCATCATTTTCATATAGGATAACATCCCTAAGTTTCATGTTATGGACCATGACAATCCGGAGAATGTGGATTTCCAAATGAGGGAACATGTAGGTGTGAATATAGAAGTAGAAGGTAATGATACCATGGAAGAAGACCATGATGATGAAGAAGATCATGATGATCAAGATGATCACGATAATGATGATGATGATGTTGACATAGAGCTTGATGTACCTATACTTGAGAAGGCACACGAGCCCCTATATGAAGGCTCTGAAACAACTCTTCTTGCCACTGTATTTTTGTTGGTGAACTTGAAGGTTATGAATGGTTTATCCAACATAGCAATGACAAGTATGTTAAGGTATGTCATCTTTTTTCATTATTTTAGTCGTAATTCCCTTACAATTAACATTGGGTGAATCGTGTAGCAATTAATATTCTTTAAATTAACAAATTATATTTTTGGTCGTAGGTTGATAGATGAGTGTTTGTTACCACCATCAAACATTCTACCTCGCTCATACCAAGAATTATCTGCCATTATGAAAGATATTGGAATGGAGTATCAAATAATACATACATGTCCGAATGATCATATTATATATCATAAACAGCATGAATTTGCAATAGAATACCCTATTTGTCATATTAGTAGATATCAATCAGATCGAATAACAAAAAAGGTGTCTCACAAGGTTCTTCGGCATATTCCTATTATTCCACGTCTGCAATGATTATTCAAGTGCAATAGCTTGGCACAATTTATGGATTACCATGCACGCAATAGAAGTCAAAATGAAATTATGTGAATGCCTGCAGATGGTTCAGCATTTAAGGAAATAGAGGAAAAATGGCCACACCTTAAAGAAGAACCTCATAATCTCAAGCTTTCATTGGCAGTGGACGGTGTCAATCTGTTTGGAGAGATGAGATCTACTTACTCGATGTGGCCTATTTTTGTTATCAACAATAACATTCCTCCTTGGTTGTCCATAGAGAGGGAGCACATAATGTTGGCACTGATTGTTCCAGTTATTTTTTTATTTAATGGTCATTTAAATTAATTTATTATTAATAATCCATCAAAATGGTCATAATAATTATGTAATGTTTGTGTTCATTCAACTAGGTAAGTACCAAGTTAAAGATGTCAATGTATATATTGAACCCCTTATCGATGAGTTGATGGTGTTATGGAATGGGGTCACTATGTATGACATATCTAGACCAATAGGACAAAGACAATTTCAATTCCATGCAATGCTTGTATGGACAATACATGATGCCCCTAGGCTAACACATTTTTGTGGTATGTTCTCTTCTTAACACCTCATTTTTGGTATGTTATAGTGCTAACACAAAGTTAACACATTTAATCCAATTATACATGATCTTGTAGGTCTTCAGACAAAGAAAAAATTTGCATGTCCAATTTGTAGTCCAAAGATAAAATCTCATCATTCAAAAAGTTTAAGAAAGCAGGTGTTCGATGAGAATAGACACTTTCTCCACAAAAATCATAAGTACCGAATTACCAAAAAATATCTTTTCAATGGGAAAGAAGAGACTACATCAAAGCTACAGAGAATGACACCTTGCCTATGGAATTCAACATACAATAAAATAAATTGTCGAGGTAATGTCATTCCATTTGATGGTTTTTATTTCAAATTTATATTTTGATATTGTGTTTTGTTTACTAATGATGTAATTAATGCTTGTGAAGGTCGTCAAGGCATCAATGACCAACTTCCAAAAGGACTAAAAAGTTATCCTACGCAATTTACTAGGTTGTCATACAACGAGCAACTCCCAATCATGCATTTGTTTGATCCTATGCATATTGGAAAGAATGTAACAGAGACATTATAAAAAATCTTGGATGGAAGGCGTGACAAAGACCAAATTGTCAAAATTTGTAGTGACATTGAAGAATCCAACCATGCAATGAAAAATGTCATTTGATCAAATAACAATGGAGACCAGATTGATACAAGTGCCCTTAGTTGGTTATTGTTGGAGCAACAGAGCAATGCTATAAAAGAAGTAAAAAAAATATGATTTCCCACAAGATTTGCTGTGAACATAAACGATCTCATATCAAAGAAAAGTGAATTTGGGCCAGGGATGAAAACACATGATTGACATACATTTATTAAGCTAATTCATGTTATTTTGTATTCACTATATATTTGTATACTACATGTAGTTTTCATTGCATTCTTTTATAAAATATTGACAAGATCATTTTACAAATATTACAATACGTTTTACTTCTATCTCTCCCACACCACTTTGCCAACAGTGTCAAACAAGTTATATATGATCTTGAAAAATACATGAGGTGGTTGTCATCTAAAGAAATCAATAAAGAAGATATAAAATATTGGAAGAGAAAAAAATCCTCTTCTTATGTGTGAAATGCAAAAGTGTCTACCTTCAACTTTTTTCAATGCACAAGAACACTACCTCATACATTAAGTTGAGGAGATTGAATTGTGTGGACCTATACCAACTAGGTCAATGTGGATGGTTGAGAGGCACTTAAAATTTTTGAAAGGCTTGGTTCGATAAAGAGCACATCCTAAGGGTTCTATGGTGGAGGGATATATGGTATACCAGACCATGGTGTACATTAGTGAATATCTTCCTAAGTTTGCAGCAAAGATCCATGTAGATCGTATTTGGGATCCCAACTCCATTAACAAATTCGAAGGGGAGTACTTGATGAGAAAAGGTAGATTGAGGAAAGTGAGAGGTAAATCTAAGATGTTATTGTAGTTAATTAATTCTTATAAATCTTCAATATAAGTTATTTATAATTGGTGTTTTTTTTTTTATACAGTTGGTCGAGAGTGGGATGCAATACATTTGTATATTGCTAACAATCTTGATTGGATGATGGTATGGATTGAACGATGTTAACAAAATAGTTTCTCATTAACATGGGAAGGTGTTGCTTCATTGGTTAGAGAAGCTCATCGTAATGGAGATTCCAATATTACGCCAATGGTAATTAATCTAGCACATGGTTTAAGAGGTGGAGAGGTACGTACAAATTTATTAATGATCATGATTCATATGTTTTGTATCAACTCACGATGCAAATAATTTACACACGCTTGAAAAATTGCAGGTCAAGCACCACAAAGCTATGTACTATCATGGCCACAAATTTTGCATAAAAAAGTTGGATGACACAAAAAAAACTTGCGATTATGGGATAACTACAGTTTTCGAGGTCACCAATATATCATCTAGAAATGACATACATCATCAACAATCTCAAAATCAATACTATGACATCTTGGATGATATAATTGAGTGCGACTTTAACTCATTCAAAGTAGTTCTATTCATCGTCAAATGGTACAAGCTACGACTGAATCAAAATGATCCAGATAGAACTGTTATTCAACATGATAATTGATTTACAATGATTAATACAAGGTCATTTGAGCTAACTGGAGATGAGCCCTATGTTCTTCCAAGCCAATGTGAGCAAGTGTTTTACTCAGAAGTTTCACATAAACAGGGTTGGTCATTTGTTGTTAGACATGATCCAAGAGGAAGGCCGATAAAGTATAATGTTATGGAAGAAGAAGATATTGAAGATGATGAAGAAGTAGATGATGAAGATCAAGATGATGGTGATGATGATGATGATGATGATGATGATGGTGATGGTGATCATGGCGATGATGGTGATGGTGATGGTGACGGTGATGATGGTGATGATGATGATGATGATCAATGACATAATTGAAATGATCAATGAAATGATTGACATGATTTATTACTTTCAATTGTAATGATTACATATTTATTGTGTTCAATTCTAATGATTACAATATATGTGATTTATAATTACCAATGTTTTGCTTATGATGCTTAATTAATTGTTGTTGATACATGTATATATTGTGTTTGATTATCACCCTTTTTGCAAACAAGCAATTGACTACAGACATTGTCACCCCTTCTGTTGATGATCTTGCATTCCATATATAAGGTAAATTTGTTCATGTTTACGATGTTGCATATTGTTTATGTTGTCTTCTAAGTTATTTGCAGCATATGTATCATGTAATTTTTAGCTAACTTAAGATAAATGATTCACATATGTAAAAAATTTAACCCCTTTGGCGTGGATTGTGCACAGTGACATGGATCAGCAGGTATAAGTCAATAAATACACATAATTTTCTTATATTCTTCTTATTTATCACTAAGCACGTATGTTATAAATAGACATATTATATAATCATATAATGTATATATAGACAAAGAAGAACCATATAGAAATATAATTATATAATCACTTTCAACTTAGTACATGTTATCTCTCACGTATAGACAAAGAAGAACCGTACATAAGGGTCATGACTTGATTATTCTATATATATTATTTAAATATTATCAAAATTTTATTTGAAGCGGGGACGTGACAGTATCTCATTTGATGGATTGTAGGACCCACCAAATAGGTACTTGTCAGATCTATCTACATTGAATGAGGGAAATGAGGGAATGCTAGATGAAAGTTCTACATGTAGTACGGCTAAAATAGGGAGATCAACTAGAGGTCAAAAGATTAAAAAAAAATTTGATAAACACATGTAATTTTTCCTTGCTAATAGGGGGGTCATGTTCTTATGATAATGAGACCAAAGGTGACATCAAGGTGCCCTATCGGTACACACATTGAGAAAGAATGGGTACCCAATGAGCTACCTCCAATTAACACTGATTTTTGTGTTAATGAGAGGATATATTGCATTGCTCCATCCTCATTACATGGTTTGGGCCTATTTTCCATGGATGGGATAAATGTATGTTACAACAAAGTTGTTGAATTGTTCAAGTATGTCAGTCTGTATTACAATTACAATGATTGGATGTGGATTATTCAATATAAAAAAAGTATGCGTAGGTATGCACTATCAGCTAATTATATACAATGGAAAGAAAATGATCAAAGTAAAAGATTTGCAGTGTACATTGATGGGAGACCAAAAGCAACAGGTAATATTGCAAGTTTTATAAATAGTACGCGACCTTCCTCAACTAATAAGCAACCCAATTGCATATTTGAGGCACGTGAGGGGAATCAGGTTTTTGTATGTGCGATAAAATCAATAAGTGCAGGGGAAGAACTACTAATAGATTACCATTTAAATCACATAAATATAAACAAAGTTTCTATCATCAAGGTGATAAGTACTATATACCATTTTATTAATAAATTTTTTTTTTGCTAAGTCTATTGCTTTCAATTCGTTGAAGTTTTTATATTTAATCTTTGTCACAGGACGATATGGATCCCGCACATGATAAAGGCCATGAGGATGCTCCTCTCACCCATTCTTCAGCAAGGGTAAACCTTATTGAAATTGTACAAATTAGATAGTTGAAAAAAACTATATTATTACGTTATTTTATTTACAGTTTTGGAGTTTTTATGATAGTTTTACTGATATTCCTGTCACAATTTGATGTTTAAGATAGGGGAAAAGTACAAAGGCAATAGCTACCCCTTCTGATGATGATATCACAGAAACACCTAATGTAACAATTATGTTGAAGAAAAAAATTAAAAAAATCAATTTAGAAATAATGAGAATTTTGGATGAAGCAAATATTCCAACTGAGGAGATGATGAAGAGGCTATCTGAATTGAGAGCGTAAGCACGTCATTATGAAGTAAGCAGTAATGAATATTTAGTTATAACAAAAGTTCAATAAAGGTTTATATTTTATACTCTTTTATGTTGTGAAGTAAAATATGTAATATGTGTTCTTGTTACAGGAATTTTTGGCAACTGATCCAGAACTTGGTCAAGGACAACATGGTGAGGCCGGTACTAGCAGAGCTCCGGCCACCTCAGGTAAAATAATCCTTTAGTTGACAAGTTACAAGGAATTTTTTCTTTGGAACATTCAAAAACTTCTTAAGTTAACTCTTACTTTTATTATTTCAGAATGTCTTTGCTAACAATGTATTGTTCAGGTCATCAAGTGTAGGAGACTCCTCCTAGGAGGTCGATGAACATCCATTCGAGATTGCCAAGTGCAATGTTGGAAACAAGGGGCATGCAAACATTGACGTCTTCACGGTCTATGCCAGATGCTAAATCCTTATTTTGCTATATTTGGTTTTGTGTTAATTATGATTTGATAATTTGTACTTTAATCTTGGGTGCATCACATAGTGGATTATTTTTTTGGAGTAGGAGATACACCGGCGGCACTATCTGGTATGCTAGATATAGATCAGAGTACATGTATTGGTGATAATTCACCATCATTTCCTAGATCTACTCGTGTTTCTAGCATGGGAGTTATGCAGACATCATTATTGATTGACAATAATGAATCGATGTCTTTAAAATGTCCTAAGCTTCCAAGTACTTTAAATAATTATTTTTTATATTGTAATATGCATTTACCTATTCATAACAAGTTTTGGATTGATTATCCTATGACATTTTTTTGCAGGAAATGATTCATTTTATAAGAAGCTTTATGACCTTGCACTACATATATTCGGGCCCACCATAAGTACAAGGTGGAACATCATAAGTGAACTAACTTTATCCCACTATTTTTTTTTCATATCATTAATTGGTACAGTATTTTTTCTTTCATTCGGGTCTTTTCTTTTACTAGCTATATCTAACAATTTTGTGTTTTTTCTTAATAGTGGAACTTGCAAAAAAAAATTTAAAAGATCAGCTCATTAAAGATTTAGAGCATGAGTTTGGTAATAATATTTTTGATGAGAAGAAAATTTTAGAAAGAGCTTGCAAACATCTTAAGACTATGAGGGACTCATATAGAAAGAGTCTCATCCAGAACCCAAAGTATGAGCGTCCTCCCTTTATTCCAGTGAGGGATTGGAATGAGTTCATTTTGGATGCAAAGAAGAAAGGGGATGCTCAAAGAGGAATTACACCAGCAAATGCGAGAAGGTATGCAATAGTATTAACTACTAGTACAATGTAATAATGCACTAATTAGTGATCTTTATATCTATATCATCTAACATATTTCAAACTTTTCATACGTTGCAGGACACATCAAAGGCAACAAAGGCTAGGCTGCAAAAGATTGGGCAGCACAGACTTGGCTCTAGTGGATATTCAAAAATTAAAGCACGAATTGTAAGTAGCAGTAAATGAATTGCAGAGAAAAATTATTTATAAAATGCAAATAATTTTGTTTAATCAAAAAATGTAGGGCTCTGAATTTAATTTAGAGGCCATGGAAGAACACAAAAAAATTGCCTTCAAGGAAGGCTATCAAGCCGTGGCTGAACGCTTACGGAAAACTTCCACTGGCCCAACCGAAGAGTCTCCTGCATCATGTGCACAGGTAAATATGCCAAAAAATATATTAGAAATTGAATACTTGAGCAACAATCTATTTGATAATAATGTGCATGACATTGCAATGCAGCCTCTTAATCATGACACAGATCATACGCCGCATCATGAAGCCCCTAATGTGCATCGTACTGTCCATGGAGGTGCTCATTTGCTATTTAAAACTAATTATGTAATTATTAATACTATTTAACATCTTAAATTGAACTTGGTGTAACATTTTTGTGTATATTTTAGAGGATACAAAATCATGTCATGCTGAACGAATGTTGGAGGATGTTCAGACTGATCACCATGTAGATCATGTGGCACATTCAGGTAAAGAAAATCTATGTTTTGTTCTTTTAAATTAATTTTTTGATTTATAGTTATTTTACTTAAATAAATATTTGTAATTCACTAATATAAAATGGTGTGAATTTAACTCATGAAGTAGTTGTTATTGCAGTGGACCCCCCTTTGGCGCAGCGGCCTTGTGTTCCTGAATAGATGAGGAGGAGACATGCGTTGGAATTAGAATCAATAGAGGAGGGGAATGACAAGGACATTGATCTTCCTCTTAGAAATTACATGATTAAAAAAAATAGCAAGAAACCCAAAAAGAAATTATTGTAATTAACATTTTTTGCTAATGAAAGAACGTTGTCTTAATGGATGTAATTTTGTACTAGTAATGTTGATGAATGATGTGTTAATGAATTCTTCATGAATGTTGTGTGTTAATGAATTTTATGTGTTAATGAATTATTCATGAATGTTGTGCATTAATGAATTTTGTGTTAATGAATTATTCATGAATGTTGTATGTTAATGAATTTTATGTGTTAATGAATGTTATCATGTGATTATAATGATTGAATGTTATATTTCAAAAATGGATGAATGAATGAATGTTATTAAATGTTAATGGGGAATTTAGAGTGATGTTAGGGGGGGGGGAGGAGCCTAGGGGGGGGAGAGGGGCCAAATGAGCTTCCACCTTCACGTGGTTGGCCTTGTTTAGTAGAGAATATTAAACTATTCTCGAAACCAAGTGAAGCTCAAACTTTAAAGATAAGCTTAGAGTTAATAGTGACAACCAATTAGCAAGTTAAAATGAAATTCTTCGTTACAGGTACCTTTTTAGTTTTTAAAGCACAATGTCATGTTTTAATATTATGTAGTTTTTTTCTTAATTCAAAGTATTCTTTTACTATAAGAACATAATTTATGACCATTTTAATAACTATTCTAACATCACTTTATGAAAAATCCTATTTTGGCAAAGACAACGATAAGTGGTGCTGTCTATTCCTTGGGAGATTGGATTGCACAGGTTTGTATCTCAAAATCATTTGCATGTGGCAGAAATGCATACTTACAACCATTTCATTCTACATTTAAAAACATTGATGACACTCTAGACACAAAATAATGCTCATGTTGTTGACTTGACAGTGCTATGAAGGCAAACCAATTTTTGAATTTGATCGAACCTAGATGTTCAGATCTCGTCTCCCTGGATTTAGTCTTCATGGTTCTTTGTCTCATTATTACTATCATCCCAGTGAGGTAACACCTTTGCCTTCTTTCTTAGTCTCTTACAGTTCATACTTGTTTAATTTGAATAATTTTTTAGTTCCTTGCAAAAAGGGTATGACAAACAAATATGGTTATACAGGCTCTATTTCCTTTACTTGAACTTGATGTTATGATTTATCATTTGACATTTTAATATTTTGATGTTGAACTTGAAGCATATGATGATATGATGGTATGATCATGATGCTATGATTACAAGTTTATGGTGTTTTTGTTGTTTATATAATATTATGTGACATTCTAATCTGGATTCATGCTTATAGCCTATATCCATTCATAATGTTTCTCCAAATCATCCCTTTGTTGCTACATCTTTGCTATCAATTTGTCTGCCATCTTCTATTGAGATTATGGAGATAAGTAAGATCAATGTTCATGAACTTCTAGAGCTTACTTTCTCCATGTGGACCTTGTGTGAGTAGACATGCAAAATTTGAAGAAGGATTTAGATGAGCAACTCCAATACCACTAGGATTTGATAGACAATAACGAGGTGCTCTGATGTTATTGACCTAAGGCCAAGTTGTGCTTGAAGGACAACACACTCAAATGAATTCACATTTGCTATAAACAAAAATGAATATCATCTCCCTAAAATCCCCTTTATTTCCCTTTGCATGGGTGAGCTTTGATACCACAAAAAAGAGTAGCAGAAGTGAAGCAGAGACAAAAAGAGACAACTTGGTTCAATCCTTCATTATATCTTCTGAATAGGCAATGTAAACAAGGGAATAAAAAGTATATGTATGAGTCTTCTGATTTTGTAGATTGTGATGTGAATACAAGCAAAAATAAATAATCTCTTAGATGTTCTGTAACACATGTATTTGTGATGATATCCAACGACCTTTATATATGAATTAATGTAGTACATTTATGGTTTTATTTTTGTGATAATATTTTTTCTTAAAAATTTGCCTCCATGAATTATATTGACCTCAAGTTCACTGTTTTAGTGATTTTCATTTTATCTATTCAAGCCATATACACTTTTGGAAGCATCTTGCTTAGATTTGAGTCAAGATAGATAATTTTTGTTCACCTATTGAAGTGACTAGGGTTACTCTAATTATTTGATTTGAAGCTACAGGCAGCGTATATGCTTCCTGTCAATTTTGAAGAAGTGGCAACTGGTATTCTGAAGATTATGAATAATTTGGCTCACTTGAATCTTACTGTTGTACAAAGTATGTTGGTGAGTTGTGTACTATTTTGAGTAACTAATCAACTAAAATATTCAATGTTTCTTTACTCTTCTAAAGACATTTATTTATCGTCTTGCAGAAATTATCTTCCTTATTATTTGGATTTGAATATTTCATCGCCGTTTAACATATTTTAATAGCTATCATCAATTAAATATTATTAGGCTTCCATGTATACTAGTCAATTAAAGGATTCAATATGCATGATTTGAAATAGTTTTTTTTAATTATCTGTCCCACAAAACTTTTTATGTTTTTGGTTTGCAGGCAAGGCTAGACTTACAAATGGAGTTCTTCCATTTGATGAGCTTCCTTCTTTCTCATTGTACAGGCAAGTGGAAGACTGCAATTGATCAAGTATTTTTGCAGGGAACGTAGTTTGTAAATTTGATCATAGTGATGGCTTTTAATCTTCTTGAGTTATACTTGATGTTTTGATTCTATTTATTGGATCTTTCTCTAGTATTTCCATGCTATTTATTTTCAAAATTACTGATAGCTTTGGTTGATATGCACCACATTTGGAATTTTTGCACAAAACTTGTAAGTTTATTAAGATATATTAGACAAATAGGCTTTCCATAGAGTTGGTCATGAGAAGTATACTTTTGCTTCCTTTCTTGCATGTTAAGGCATCTATGCTCAGGTGCTTGTTTGACACAACTAGTTTCCTTAAATTCATTATGTTCATTTTCCATTATAGCTTGTTGCTTCATCCTTCAAGGTCAATCTATGTGCACAAATACATAATCTCTAGAAAATAACTCTATAGAGCATGTGTGGTTAAATTCAGGTTGTACCTTGGGATCATTCTACAATATGATTTTATCAAATCAATTTTCAATAGGAGTGCTAGATTGGTTTGCAAATTACATCAACAAATTCTGGTCATCTCGACTATAGTTATTGTTGGATATGCAAAAAATGTGATTGTTGACAAAAAGCCTTGGAAATTTTTAAGTGATTGCACTATGTAGGTGAAAAGCCAGCTGTCTTTGTTGATAGAAGAAATTTTTAAGTGATTGCGCTATATAGGGTCAATACATGGTGTGGTTACAAACCCAAACACCAACTGTGTCTACAGTGACTATTCTGGTAGTAACAAACACCAATCAATTCTTTGGTGATGTCAATGACAAAAAACAATGATTTGATTATATAGATAGATGAGTATAGTGTAAAGAAACGTTCTGATGCAGAGGTGGTGTGTGGCATCCATCTTCATCATACCAGATAGCAAATCCATTCCACTTTGCAATAACTTCTTTACCTCAATGTCCCTCCATGACTTGTCTCCCAAGTGTACCTAGTTTCCTAGACACCATATCTTCACCCAAAGCCCCAACCTTTGTCCTAACATCATAAAACACCTCCATATAGCCTATCTACCATGTTTCATCAACCCATTAAGTCTGGATCACTCATCTTCTATCCAACACACACAATCAGTCCTTGAAGCTAGTAGCCCTCACCAGTCATTTTGACTTTTCCTCCAACTATCCCCCAAAAATTAAGGAAACTAATACATGATTCTGATACCCTTTTGGGATCTTTAAATCCTCTAAAAGTTTTAGCCTATGCTCCTTTGGACCATACCCAAGATCCAATACCCCTAGCCTATCCTCACTAGGCCTAATTCTCCACTTTTACAAAGCAACCCCTAACTCCACTTGCTCCCATGACTCCAAATATTGAAACAATATTTTTAGAGGTTGAGAAATAATGGATTCCAAACTTACAAGGTTCTACCCTTCACCCAACTCATTTGCCACCAAACCCTTGGTTCTAGGGTCACTAATCTAGGGCATGTTCAACAAGACCTCTAAACTCACTCCCAAATTAAAACAATAGAAACACTTCATAAATTATCCCCCCATACACATTCCATCACCAAATCTCCACTTCCATGGATCAAATCGCTTTCATAATGACTAGCGTCTCAATCTGAGCTTAGTCTCCATCAGCAAACAACCAACTTTTGTGGTTCTTCCAACAAATCTGCACTCCACTGCATACAATGGATATAACACAAGTTGAAAAATACATTTGCATCCTCTCCCACCAATCACAATGATTACAAAGGGTGGGAGAGGTTCACCATCCTTAAAGCCTCAGAACAAGAAGTATTTGACTGTGCCCAACCAGTCACTATTCTTGAATGCACCAGTCTATTATTCTTGCCTAAGACATGATGAAATTAATAAGCAATGAAAGAAAAGGGTAAATAACAACTAATACAATGCCCTATGGCATTTCTATGCCAAGAAATCACTTCAAACTATCAAGACAATTCACAGTTTCAGACTGTACCCGTGGAATAGTCAATAGATATTACAGAGAACAGTTCATTTTTTATTAATTTGATATTCTTTACATTGCTTTTCGATACTCCACCATCTCTCCATGCCTCCTACACATGCCTACACCTACCAAATAGGCTTCCAAAAGTAGTTTATCCTCCTGCATAACCGTAACAATCAGTTATCTGACTATTGCTGGTTAGTTACAAACTAAAATTTTGTTGTCTAGTTGACACTAAAGTGTCAACTTCGACAACTTATAACCATTAAGTGTTTATCTCTATTCCTTAGCCTTCTTAAAGGCCTATAAACCTATCAAATCTCCTAAAACTTCCTAAAGGGTAAAAGTACAATCGAGTGTCACCTTTTGGGCTAACTCAAATCACTCGGCCGAGTCTAACATGGCCGAGTACATGTAGGTGCCATGTAGTGCCAAATGGCGTCTACATGGCCCATTAGACTGGGTCAAATGGTGCTCGACCGAGTAGGACTCGGCCGAGTCTAAATAATATTTTTAATATAAAAAAATATCACAAACCACTCATTTGCACACTATTAGGCTATTTGAGTGGGGCCGACCGCTAGGGGGACTCGGCTGAGTCGAACTCGGCCTAGTCGGATTTAGCCCAGTCTACTTAGGTGGCATGCCATGTTGGCAGCCAAACCACCAAAAACACAAAAAAAACTAAAATTTTGCACTTCTGTTGTTCCTTTCTTAGATCAAAATAGAAAATGTTAAAAAACTAAAAGTACCCTTTTCTAGATCTTGGAAGTATGATTCTGAACATATAAATTTTATATTGTTTCATCTACAAAACATTAAACAAATTTGCTAAAAACTACATGTAGGTATATTAAACTTTGAGAAGACGTTGATTCGGAAAATATAGAAAAATGCTAAATCAATTCATAAAAATTTTAAAATTATATACGGCACTAGAGGAGAGATTCCTCTTCAAGAATATATAATTTATTTGGTTTTTGGTATAGTTTTGATAGGGTAAGAGTGACGGAAGACAAAAATTGTTGATTTCAGGTAAGTTCAACTTTCAATACTTATAACGGGGAAACTATAAGTCAAAAAAACTTCTTTCTTTTTTCCTGCACTAGATATACATGTCATCTAAAACATATTCTGAAATTGGAGGGAAAAAAAATGTTTTACTTATAATGATTTGACGGGAAGTGAACTCCCTTATTTGTAGTATTTTCAGGATATGAAAAATAGACCTAAAATTTTTTTTAAACATATTAATTTTTGCTCAAATTAATTTTTAAAAATTATAGGCATAAAATTTATCCTATTTTACACATTTCATCAATTTACATCATCTTCAAATTCTCAATAGAAATGTGACTTTTATGCCCTTGAAGTTTTTCAATTTTTGTGTTGTTAGCCTCTTCCTTTGTAAAAGGGTGACAGCTTATTGTGCTTTTACCCTAAATCTCCTATAAGCCTTATCAGGCCTTAATTGCCAACATGGCACATTACAACTTTGAGCACTCTTTGGTGCTTTCACAACCTTTTAAATTGTCCTTAGAGACCCTATTACATTGGTCAAAGACCTTATAGGCCACCCTATTACATTGGTCAAAGACCTTATAGGCCTTTAGATCCCTTTGATAGACTAGGATCAACAAAACAACCTTTAATGAGCCCCTTTTGGTACATGTTGACCTTTCAATGCCATTTGCCTCTGTTACATGCCTTTATAGTTTAGGCTTATCACATTTAAAACATCGATTACAAAATTGGACCATAGGTCCAATTACATTCAAAATTTGATCTTCCTAGATCATTAAACCTTCATGAGTCTAAATGACTCTCCTTGCATGCTTTTGCCAAGGTGCCCTGCACCACATTCCTAAATCATAGCCAAAAATACCACTTCACAAACAATTAGAACAACTTGATGTTACCACTTCACAAACAATTAGAACAACCTTTAATAACTTCTTACCTCTACTAACTCATAACTAACCCTCCTTAAGCCCATTTTGGCTTATATTGCCCTCATAGGCAATTTACAAGTTTTTGCACTTTTAGTGCTTTTAACATCATTTAGAGGCTCTATTGGCCTTATTACATCGTTATAGGCCCTTATAGGTCATTTCCAACTAGCACTAACCTAGGATCAACATATCATCTATTCCTAGTTTTGTAAGCATAGCTATTGATTTTGTATTCTCTAGTTTCGGTCCCTATACCTTGTCCATACAAGATGCATGCATCTTATGTTGGTGTCAAGAATCCACATTACAGTCCTTGACTAGTACAAGTATTTAAGACAATGAACTAATAAAGCCCACTAGTTGATCTTAATCAAATTCTCTTTCATTTCTAGTAGACTAAAAAAAAATTTAATCTCTTAGTAGCATAATGTTACTTAGATTTTATGTATTTTTCTGTCACATTAAGCTTATATCCACTTTAATTAATTGATCTCTCTAGCTCACCAGAGTGCTATTAAAGTGATGTGAGGTTATCTGACAAAAAAACCTCTTATGGACAATATAATACATTTAAACATCAACCCAAGGACATAGGCATGTCATGGTTTAGCACTATATGTGCATGCTTTTACTTAGGTTGTCATCTATTGTGTTAAAAAGAAAATTGCAATGAAAACCATACACTTAACAAAATAAAACTATGAACAATAATGATTAATGCAAAACAATGAATTGAGTAGTTCTCAAACAATTAATAATAAGTAATAACATATGAAAATTAAAAGATTATATATACCTAAACTAAACTAAAAACATGTCAAAACTAAACTTACTAAAGAATTGTCTAAGCTACAAGAGCATCACATAGTCCAATAGTAATGTTTAGCAGAAGCCAAGTTACTGACTATAAAATTTAATTATCTATGCTAACATGAAAAAAAAGAGTAGGGACATGTATCTCAAGTGGGCCTACTTGAGAAATAATTTAATTGTGCTAAATACAAGAAAATAGCTAAATCAAAGCTTCATAGATTCATATATGCATACTAATTATAGGCAAGCAATATATTCAACTAAAAGTAGGAATATATTGAAAATGGTGTCACATTTTTTTTTAAACAAAAGTTAGTATTGGTCAAAATTTCAACCTTTACACAGTACTAAATTCGACCAGAATGCTATGCATTCGACCGTCCCTTCGATGCACTTGGGTGGATAATTCGACGACAAAATGGTCTCAATTTTGACCTTTACACCAATTGAATCGACCACAATGCTATGCATTCGACATCTTATTCTTCCAGTTCCAAGGGATTGTTGCAGTCGATAATTTGACTAGTTATATGGTCGACATTTCGACTATTATTCACCATGTAGAAAATTCGACGAAAAAAGATCGGTCTGATAGTTTTAGTCGTCTATTCGACCAATTGTTGTAGAAAATTCGACTAGTTCTCACCGAAATTTAAGGTAAAATTTACTAGTGACGTAATGGCTCTATCTTGAAATGCCCTCAAGTTTCAATCATCAAAAACAAAATTGTTTAGCAGAACAGTGTCTTGAAGTCAGGAAACTAAAAAAGACAACTAATTTTGGCAAGGAGCTTTTCAAAATGAATCGAATCTAGTAAAGGAAATCGCTGGGTATGTTAGGCTTGTAATGAAAAGTAATCTAATCAGAATTTGCTTTCATCTCAGGTTCTACAAGTTGTAATGAAAAGTAATCATCCACAGAATAATAGAGATGTTAGTAAGCGAAACTAGCATCAACTATTTTATCACCAGCTGAGAAATGGGGTAATGGCACTCACGTTTCTGAATCAATATTAGATGATATCAACCATCCTCTTTGTCTGTTTCATTAAGTAAACCAAGCATTCCAAATATTCATAAATTATCATCAATAATATGTACATTAAAATTTTATAATAAATTTTGATTTGTTTTATATTTAATATAAAATCAAATTATGATTAGATTCTACAAGTTATTTAGTATCTTTAAAACTAAAAATTACCTTTGTGACAGCATCAGACGAGTTGAACATTGCACATTCCAATAAGGAAATATAGGACTTCTCCTGAATAAACTCTTGCCAGGATGAAGTCATCACACTTTGCACAGCACCACTGATGCATCAATCTTCCAACCCTATAGAACGGTTGATAATGGATTCAACGCCAATTCCATCAGCTAAAAAGAGAGGTTAATAGAAAAACTTCACAAAACAGGGGAAAATAGAACAGCTGATGCAGCTAGTGGAGAAACTTAATAAATTAGAACAATCATAAACCAGAACCTAAGCATTTCTAGACAACTAATCAACCTTGGTAGCTCATAAACGGTGAACCATAGTGTGTTTTACTAAACAAAAGCACAGAATTTCACCTAGGAACTTCTCCTATATCAGGTAACACTGTTGAAAATATAAAATACTAAAGTTTACTAAAACGAAATGGAAATGTTACCTTTGAGATATGCATTGTGGATCCTGAAGTTTTGTATGCGGAAAAAAACCCTACAGCCAGACTTGCGTTGATTGTCACCATATATTTATGCCTCTGTCCATGGCCAGAGCCCAAGTCAACCGAAATCTCAGACATGCTTGCAAGGCAGTTTGTAGTTTCTGCTACCTGACTTTGCATAATCTAGAAATGGCATAAATTTGACAGCTCAAATACTCTGTAAATTGCCTGGTTTTCTATGACTCCTATAGGCATGAAACTTGGCCTAACAGATATTCTCTCTCTTTCTAGATTGACTGCGAAACCTTCTGAAAACAATCCACACTACAGAAGAGCTTGAGCAATTTAACAAGGTAAGCACTCTGCAAACTATATGTAGGAACAATGAAACGTATCATTTCCTATGTAAGACTGAAACAACCTTAAGGAGCCAGTTTAATCTTGCCTCTCCTTCAAAACATATAGCTATGGCAGATCAGAGGATCCAATTCCATCTTGTAGGCGGAGTACAGAAATTTCTTGGAGAAGAAAGAAAGCTTCCATGTGAGACACAAATGCTGCATGTCCAGTACATGCATCAGGCACAAAAGAAAAAAAACCACAAATGTTGATAAATTGATTAAAAATTGATAGAGATGAATGCATCACAATGCTAGCTTACAGATTTCTTGGAGAAGAAAGAAAGCTTCCATGTGAGACACAAATGCTGCATGTCCAGTACATGCATCAGGCACAAAAGAAAAAAAAACCACAAATGTTGATAAATTGATTAAAAATTGATAGAGATGAATGCATCACAATGCTAGGTTATAACATTCTATTGGACGGATGCAATATGAAATAGGATGGATATGCACAAGGATAATACATGCTTTACCAAAGACAACAGATGCACTATTCCATGGAAAATATGTCCTGCATACACAAACCTGTGTAAGTAATTTAAAATATTTCATACTTTCGCTATACAAATATAGCCAAAAACTCCGCAAAATTACACAAACACTGCCATCAATGCCATTCACATATATAGGCTAGAACCACTCAGTTCACTTGCACATTCATAAACACACACCTAAAATCCAATTCACAACATATCTTCACCACACCGATAATTCCAAATACCCTCTGAGCTGTTCTAGCGTTTTAATTTAGCACTAATTGCAACTTTGGCAAATGTGGCAGAATGACAAGGTGACTGACTTTCTAGCATAAAGAAATTATTAGATCATAGATTAGCCTCAGACGTATTAAAAAAATAAAAAAAAATAACGTCAAAATAGATATCCAGAACCATAAGGCACTAACAGTTCAAAGCTAAATACACTGTGATGGGATAAATACACAAACATATACTGATGGACCCTAAACTGGCAGCAAAACTCTGCAATGAAATCTCTACTGTTGTCCTGACAGAGTTTACGTTTCTATAAACATTTAAAGATGCACCAAACCATACGATGGTATGGAAGTCTACAGGGTGTATGGGAAAGGTTTATACTGCTTGCCAGGGTTTCATTCCTGCTGTAAATACATGAAGCTGACGTAAATGAGAGAAAAAGAAATCCAGCTAGGTACAAGTTCCAAATGACCAGACTTCCTAGGTCAAGACAAAATTAGAATATAAGATTCATTACATTCTATGCAATTATGGAAGCCTTAAAAGATAAACCTCTATATGTTCAGAGAACACAATTTTCCAAGATGTTCCAAAATCAATGTGAAATTAAAGCAATAAAGCGAAGATTCAACCAGAATGTACTACTTTAACAAATGTTTCTTAGGACACAGAAAACAAATTATTTCTAAACCCTCAACTACCTTGACATCACCAATGCTGCATCCATCTCTTTGCCCAGATAATGTAGAACTGCTCCATTCAATTGAGAAACGCCCTTTGCTAACCACTCCATCTAAAGCAGAATTTAAATTGCATAGCTAATTCAACATCTGATGTTCACTATTGACGGTAAACTGTAAAGCAGAGAGAAATAATATTTAACAAACCCTAAGAACAATTAAAGAAATCGCCAAAAAAGCAAGCAGGAGAAACCCTAACCTGTTAAAAGGCTGTTCTGCCAAGCGATCATGGTGGAAGGATGAGAGAGTATGAGGAGCTGTCCCATATGACCAGCCCTCTATCCTTGCTCCGCATTTCAAAACCCTCTCTGTCTATTGTTTGTTCAGAGAAAACAAGCTCCCAAAGCACACAAAAACTACTGATTTCAACCTCACCGACATCATCGGCTATGTTCGATCCCATCTGCATAAAAGACGAATTCTCCAACACAGGCCTTAATGTCATCGATCCCAGCGAACAACCACAACTGCTGTACGGTCTCAATCAAACGATGCATATGGAAAAACTGAAGACACCAACATATTATATAGTGAAGAGTTAAACGGTCTTCTGGGAAAAAAAACAAAAAAAGCTTAAAAAGCTAAAAAGCTTAAAAAAAGCTTTGCAACCCGTTGGTGGTAACGGTCTTCTGGAAAAAAATCTTTAAAAAACTCCGCGAGTGAAAAAGCTTAAAAACAACTCTGCAAGTGAAATAGCTTAAAAAAACTCTGCCAAGTTAACGGTGAATTTGAAGCCCAGCGACCCCGTCACTTGACGATAAATATATTGCCGTGAATTTTGATAAATAAATTTATTAAAATTTTGGCAGAAACTTTTTGTTTACATTTGTTTGGAATGGAAGAAGGTGTGCAGAGGCATTCACGAAAATCAAGTATAGAGAAGGCACGAAAAACAACGTCTCAGGCAGCCAGAACAAGATCTTGGACTGTGAATTTCTGAGGACTTCTGCAGCATGCATGGCACACTTGGAGTTTAGGATTTGACTTTTACTTGCATGCTGCTCTACATGCAATTTAGGAGTTATAAGGTAGCCCGAAATTCAATTAAACCTACCGATTATCAAAAGTCCCAATATGCTGCATGCATTTCATCTATACATTATAATGATCGTTCTACCAGATGATTTTTGCTGCCCAGATATCTCTCTATTCAGTTTTTTAGCCCAAAATTGGTGGATTCAATTGACTCTATCGAGCAGGGCTGATCCATTTTCTTGGGGCTGCATTTTTCAGATATTTTTTTGTGAAATCATGGAGAGCTCTGTAGGCGATCCACTAAAAGGGAGGACATACTGAATTTTAAAAGCTCTTCCATTTCTATCTCCAGCACTTGTATGTTGAACAAATAAGAAATAACACAAGTCATGGATAAATTTCATTTGAATTAATGTTCAAATGGTAATGTTGTATTTTCACACATATGAGAAATACAACAATAAGATTATTTTGAAAAATATAGAAGAAATACGCATGTTTTAGTTAAATGTATGGTCAAATTGAAGTGCAAGCGAGCATATAAGATAGTAGTTTTATTATAGCTAAGGTCAAAGATGTTTTTTTGGCAAATGATACTTCTCTTTTTTTTAATATAGATTATTAAACATATAAACATGCTAGTGATAGTATATTGAATTTATTTCGAAAGTCTAATACTTAGATACATTTTTTCACCATTAAATAAATTCAGCTATAAAAAGTCATTTACTAAAACATTCACAGATGTGAAGCATGTGAATACTATACAAAATAATTTCATTCCCAGGGCTTCAATTATCTTGAGAGCGCATTTTATGACTTATGTTTAAATATTCTATTGACTTATATTCAAACATTATATGAAAAATCATTTATTTGTTTTGTAGATTGATAATAGGGTTAGGGCTTAGAGTCTTCTTGTTAATCATAACCTTATAATTAGTTTCCATTGTATTTTAAAAGTTTACAAGGGTGTTAGTGAATAGATTTGTCTTTTAGTAAAACCCTTTCAAAATGATTCTAGAATGCCGAAACAAAAAGACAAAACTCTACAGCTAACAATTGAGATGCTTGCAATAGTTATGTGCAAGCGCTCTCTGAATTTTGATGTGAAGGTACTGCTACCTTCATTGGATTTTCAATGAATAGAATAATTGGTATTCCTTTAACCGGAAGGCATAGAAGGTGAGCAACCATCTATCCATAAACATGGGATAGATGGGACAATTTACAAATGGATAAATACAAACTGAGAACTCAAAGATTCCCAGCCCAACACTTACAAACAATAGATTGAAAGAAAGATCAAAGTTTGTTTCAAATTATGTGATACATGAAATTAAAAGATTTCTTTGTATACACGGAAAGACATTAGTAGCTGGAATTTATCAAAAGTAACTGCATTAACACAAAGTTCAATAGCAATATAAATGAGTACTTCCAAACTCAAAGATTTAAATTGTATTACATCTACCCTCTAATATAGAATGGTAGCCAAAAGATAAACATTTCTAACCACGCAGAAAATTAAATCTGAAAACAAAATTTGTTCCCCTTTCCTCCTCTGCAATTACAATTTAAAACCAGAAAATAAAACCCCTCTACCCGCAACCCAAAGTCTCCAACCCAAGGTCGAAACATGGAACCCCCACCTTCTCTTTTCCTAGCATATTTATCTTCTTGTCCTAATGATGTTTGTCAGTTATAAAATTGATTCTCGACACTATTTCCACTTATTCTCATTATATATCCGTTTATACAATAAGATGCATTTGAATATATTACAACTAAATAAAGAAAATCCTTTTTCTGGGCGGACCAAAATATTTATGATAGTAAAAATGAGTCATCTTGCAGGGGTGTAACTTTTTATCACACCATTGGATCTTGCTCATTTTGAAATATGTTGTTGCAAACCTAGTTTTCTTCCTTCTCACCGGAGAGATTTTCCAAATAATATTCGAGCCAAAAGTTATTTTCTTCTTTGTACAAGTCTATAAATTGTCAAAACAATTCACTTGTTGTGTTAATGTTGCTTAACCATTGAACTTGTTGCACTACTCTAACCTTGGCTGAAGTGGATGAACCCTATTATACCTTGCCAATACACAATTAACCATATTGGATCTTTAACATTTGAATGGAGTCAAACTTCCAAGAACCATGCTGAACCAAACAAAGCATAAAACTTTGCAATTTATAGTTTTAGATTTTTCCATCGAACCTGTGGAACCTCATGAGCTACACCTTTTAACTAAAAATTTTAATTGAACCTTTGGACCTCTTTGAACTACTTTGAACCGAGGTTCAAAGTGATTCAAAGTGGTTCATGAGTGATGAAGGACTACTAACACTTGGTCGAAGGGAGCCAACTAGACCAAAAAAAGTTTGAAATGTCGCGACGATTAACTCAAAGGAAAAGATGACTTTGAAAGACCTTTTGACGCAAACTTTGAAAAAGGAGAAAACTGGACAATGATCAAATATATCAAAGGGTCAAGGACACTTTTAACATGGTGACTCAAATAGACCCTAACACTGGCTCTGTCTAGAGGACTGCATGTTGTCAAATATGTAGAGAACTCTAGATTACTGGTTAAGGAGCAGTGCCATAGACCATTGGGAAAATAGAGTCACAAAGAAATGGAATGCAGGAAGTTGTTTGTAAAGGGGGTGGAGGGGAGCAGGGCTGAACTCACAAGCCAAAACCAAAACTAAACAAAGTATGACAAAACTAATAGAAGCAAAGAAACTAACCTAAAACACATAAAAACATCTAAACATGTACATGGTCAAAAGACCCTACCAGAATATGTACGAGACCAACTGTGCGAATCCATTTATAGGTTGTGAGAAAAATGTACCGATCCAAAATAATGGATTGTGGCCATGTGATGTGACTTGAAAAATCTGCCACTTGGAAACTCCTTCAATGTTGGATGTTAGATTATTGGTGTGCAGAAATTTGTTAATCAAACAATCTTTTCCAAAAACCCAAATCTCATCATAAATCTTTGACTTTTCAAATTCCTCTAGCATAATACTCCTCAAATAGTCTACAACTTCAAGCTGAAAAGGATAACATTCAAGAAACTCCAAAGCACATGCTTTAAGATCTTTAATAATTACATTAAGATGACCATCATTCAAGAAAAACAATGCAGATTTCTCATCATGTTGAAAAAGAGAGATGACTTCATCAAGCATAGGATCCGCTTTCACTGAAACACCATAATCACTCTTAGTAGAAATCACATCAGAAAATGCTTTATCCATGCTCACAACATGATGAGGAGTAATATATGAGTGCCTTAAGATGAAATCTTCTTGATTGATAGATAACAAAAACTGCTCTATAATCTTCTCATCATGCCAAGAAATGTTTTGTAAGTTGTCCAAGATATCTGATGGTTGTAATTTCTCATCAGTATGATTAGCATCTTGCACCTTATTTATCTCAAAATTTTCTTTTCCAATCAGATTTTTAGAATTTGAAGGATTTTTACAAAAGCATGACTTAACCACATCTTCAATATGATCACCTTTCCATGAATGACTCTCAAAAGAAACCTCTTTATTTTCAAAATGACATGATCTTACAATGGAGCTATCACAAACTTTCAAACATAAAGAATCATTTTTATCAATGTCTTCCATAAGATTGAAAGTTTCATATTCTGATAACATGATATTTTGAAAACACTCTTTAATGGGATATCAAAGAACAAGATGACATTCATGTTCTTCAAATCTGAAAATTTATAATTTAAGAGAAGAGAAATCATTTGGCAAACCTTTGTAATCTTTTTCCATAGGTTGTTTGATGTTGTCATGGTTGGGTAAGTGCACAAAGATGGGGGACCAAAAAGGGGGTATAAGATGCCACTTTTTTTTTCTGAGATCAACAAACTGTGAACTTCAACGAGAAATTGAAGATAGTTAGACTCAAAATTTTAAGATGTGACAAGAACAAGAGTTGTAATACTCTGAATCTAGTTTCTAAAGTACTAATTTTTTTTTTTAAATGGTTAGATTAAGGCCCTCAAAAAGGTGGAGCACAAAAATTGGTCATGTTTTTTGTAAAAAAACATAACATAGAGTCTGGTGTGCTCCCCCTAAAATGTTAACTTTTTTTTGAATTTTTTTAATCACTCTAGTGAGAAGTTAGCTAACATCATTTAGTTTATCCCAGATTTTTCTGCTAATTTTTTTATGAATGTATAATTTTTTATGAATTTTCGAAGTGCACACATCCTAAAAATGTGAAATTTTCGTGTGCTCCCATAGAAATCATTGAAAACTAATCGAAAATCAAATTATTATTTTTTTAAAGTGTGTATAATGGAGTCTAGTTTCTATAAAAGTAACTTGTTGCAAAATTTGATGAACGAGGCAAAATCTATGCCCAAAATACTACACATTGGTTTTTGACAAAAATCGGACATACATACAAAAGAAATTAGAGATGAAAATCTTAACATAATCAGAATTCAAAATAAATTATATGGTTAGATAGCTAACAAAGAGATCTACAATATCATGTCATCTGATTTTGACGTTATTGAACTACAAGTAAACGTGATGAGAAGCACACAAGAAAAGATGTGAATTTTTTGTATGTCTACTGGAAAACACGTCTCGGGCTTATTTGAATCCTCTAAGCCTTTGGGTTGGATCTCCAAGAAAATCAAAGACTTAGGCTTGGTGCATTCTAATGCATTACAAAGTGTGCTAGTGCTATTCAAATTTTTTACTTGAATAGCGTGCATGCACTATTCAAATTTATGACTGTAATAGTGTTCATGTGCTATAACGCGTACACGCTATGTAACATCTGAAAAAGGCTTGATTGAGAGAAAGATTGAGAGAGAGAGAGAGACCCTCTCTCACCTTCTCACACTCTCTCTCTCCCCTAGAGGGTGAGAAGGTGAGAGAGAGAAGGGGAGAGAGAGGGTCTCTCTCTCTCTCTCTCTAAGGGTGCACGTGCTATAGCACGCTGGCGCTATGCAAGACTATGCATGTTACACTTTTTTTATTTTTGCATAGGGTACACACAAGTTAGATTTTTGCATAGCATGTGATCCCTATAGGGTGTACACGCTATGTTTTGAATTGTCCAAGCCTAAGGCTTGGGAACCCCAAGCCATAGCGTGTGTGCCCTATAGGGCGCACATGCTTTAATGCATATGCACTATGGCCGTTTGGGGGCCAAAAAGGAAAGTGGCACCTTTGGGTCCCCCATCTTTGTGCATATACCTAGTTATTCTTGTTTGATGATGTTTGACCTCCTTGAGGCTCGGTTGTTGTTACTTGGGCTTCTTTCTCACTCAAAACTGGGTAGTTACAAGAAATGAAATGAGATGAAATCACTGTGGCTTCATCATCATCTACCTCTAACTCTTTTTTCAGTCGAAAAACTTTCTTTTCAAACCCTTGGAGATCTTTTAGCTTATGGAACCTTGCACAGAGACTTCTGAACAAGAGTATGGATGCATGATCATCTTCCAGGCTGATGTTATTCCTAACAGCCTGGGAGATCCTTTCTTTGAAACTATCCAAAAACTCATGCAACACTTTGTCATCTATCTGATAGATTTCCATGAAAGAGGGATTAGGCCTTGTCTTTTTCATCATCTTTATAATTGGCATGGTCATCAATAGAGTCGCCAATCTCCTACACATAGAGATACTTCAAAAATAACTGAGGAACTATATGTAGCACTAGCCTTTGATTCCTTCTCCAGCAGAGTTGCCAAAAATCTGTTAGTAAACAGATTTGTCTTTTAATAAAACCCTTTCAAAATGATTCCAAAATGCCCAAACAAAAAGACCAAACTCTGCAGCTAACAGTTGAGATGCCTACAATGGTTATGTCCAAATGTTCTCTGAATTTTTATGTCAAGGTACAACTCCCTTCATTGGATTTTTAATGAATAGAATCATTGGTATGCCTTTAACCAAAAGGCACAAAAGGCGAGTAACCATCTATCCATAAACATGGGATAGATGGGACAATTTACAAATGGATAAATACAAACTGAGAACTCAAAGATTCCTAGCCCAACACTTACAAACATCAAATTGAAACAAAGATCAAAGTTTGTTTCAAATTATGTGATACATGAAATTCAAAGATTTCTTTGTATACATGGAAATAAATTAGTAGCTAGAATTTATCAAAAGTAACTGCATTAACACAAAGTTCAATAGAAATATAAATGAATAGTTCAAAACTCAAAGATTCAAACTGTATTACATCTACCCTCTGATACATAATGGTAGCCAAAAGAAAACCATTTCTAACTACACAGAAAATTAAATCTAAAAACAAAATATGTTCCCCTTTCCTCCTCTACAATTACAATTTAAAACCAGAAAATAAAACCCCTCTGCCTGCAGCCCAAAGTCTCTAGCCAAAGGTAAAAAAATGGAACCCCCACCTTCTCTTTTCCTGGCATATTTATCTTCTTTCCCTGATGATGTTTTTTAGTTATAAAAACTGATTCTGGACACTATTTCCACATATTCTCTTTAATCTTTTTCCTTCTTTCCAATAACATTCATCACCTTTGAGATACCCACTTATAACATTATAAAAATATTTTATAACATTATAATAATAGTGGTCTCATAATATATTCCTTTATACAATAAGATGCATTTGAATATATATAAAAACAAAATAAAGAAAATCCTTTTGCTGGGTGGACCAAAATATTTATGAAAGTAAAAATCAGTCATCTTGCGAGGGGTGTAACTTTTTATTACACCATTGGATCTTTCTAATTTTGAAATATTTTGTTGTAAACCTAGTTTTCTTCCTTCTCAACGAAGATATTTTCCAAATAATATTTGACCCAAAAGTTATTTGCTTCTTTGTACAAGTCTATAAACTGTCAAAACAATTTACTTGGTGTTAATGTTGCTGAACCATTGAACTTGCTGCTCTACTTTGACCTTGGTTGAAGTGGATGAACCCTATTATACCTTGCCAATACATAATTAACCATATTGGATCTTAACATTTGAATGGAGTCAAAATTTCGGGAACCATGCTGAACCAAACTAAGCATAAAATTTTGCAATTTGCAGTTTTAGATTTTTCCATCGAACCCGTGGAACCTTGTGAGCTGCACCTTTTAACTAAAAATTTTAGTTGAACCTTTGGACCTCTTTGAACTACTTTGAACCGAGGTTCAAAGTGATTCAAAGTGGTTCATGAGTGATGAAGGACTACTAAAACTTGGTCGAAGGGAGCCGACTAGACCAAAACAACTTTGAAATGTTGCGACGATTAACTCAAGGGCAAAGCCGACTTTGAAAGACCTTTTGACATAAACTTTGAAAAAGGAGGAAACCAAACAATGATAAAATATATTGAAGGGTCAAGGACACTTTTAACATAGCGACTCAAATAGACCCTAACAAAAGGTTAATAATCTAAGATTGTAGTTCCACAATCTTAGGGTTAATCATAATTTTAAAATGCATGTGACATTATTCTGATGTATTTATTGCATTTAGCATATCTATTATCATTTTTATTTTTTTTAAAGATCATGATCCATTGCTAATAGTCCCAATTTTAAATGTAAAAAGTTCATTTGGGCCAACATCAATTAAGGTAAGCAAAGTGAGCTAGTAGATGAAAGGTCTATAATTGCAAGCAATAAATGAAAGCCTTATCATATATTTTAATTTCTAAGTTAATACAAATAGTTTCAAGTTTATGTGTGTATTTACAATTACAAACAAAAATAACAAAAGACCCTTGTTACTTGAGCCATGCAAATGCTACTAGTGACGTTATCTTGCTCGATATGTTCCTCCCTCGTCTGCATTGTTGAAATACAACTCTTGTTTAGATTATGTAGGGAGTTAAAGTTTAAAATTGAAAAAATCTAAGATTTTCTAAATATTTGGAATATAAGAATCTATAAATCTAAATTTTTTAAGCATTTCAATACACACTCACAACCAAATCAACTTGGAAAAATATGAGATTATCTAATTCATTTCTCAAACAAGGATTTTGGAAACTTCAAGTTGGTAGTGGGTATTTATTGTCCAAGTTGCATGAGTGAGTTGCTCAATATACATTCATGTTGATGAACTCAGTGTCTTCATGCAGTGCAAAATTTATTGTTTCAACATTGAAGAATATATTTAAGGCTAGCTTATGATTAGGGGCTTGAGAATTGCACAAAGATATACCAAAAATTATTTTTTCATTTGATTTATGATTTGGTATAGGATAATTGTAGGGAGAGTTTATGTGATCCAAAATTTGTTTTGATTTTTTATTTGATTGTTTCGTTGCTCATTGTAGGGGCCACCATTTTTTTGTCTAAGAAAGCTTCAATCCCTTAAAAGAGTTGAAACATCCTACAGGGTTGTAAGAATGTGGCGGCTCTTCCATACCCCATAAAGGCACCAGCTTATGTAGGTTTGCCTTGGGTTAATCACTTCAAAACTTGAATACATAATTAATTTACATCAACTCTGAAATTGATCAATTTGAAATTTGCATATGGTACCATTTTTTTTTCTTTTTTTTTAATATTTGTTAAGTGCAAAGAAATGAAGAAGAATATTAATTTAATTTCACATCATGAACTCTTAAAGGCATCAACTCATGTTTCCACGATGTAGAAATAATGAAGAGAACTATAATGTTGCAAGTGAGTGCACAAAATCTAAAGAAGCATTGAATCAAGATTAAAAATTGCAAAAAGGAAAAAAGGTTTAAATGGGGTATCAAGATGATAAATAACATAAATTAAGACTCATGAGGATAAAATTCTCTCAAAGGAGAATGAGGATGTTATTTCCCCTAGTAATATGTAGCACTCTATCCTTATTGAAAGTTAGATAATACTGGATCTTTTATTTAGAATAAGGTGAACCAATCTTCTTGTTGAAGAGACTTGGTAGGATTGGATCCTTCATTTAGAATAAGGCAACCCAATATTCTTATTAAAGAGACTTGGTAGGATTGGATCTTTCATTAAGAATAATGTGATCTAGTGTATTTGTTAAAGAGACTTGGTCTGTCACTCTTCTTAAATAATCAATTATTATTCAAAGAGACTTGATCTACTTGTAGTCTCTATGGTAACAGAATAATAGTACACAAAGTGGCGTTTAATACAAAAGTATAGTTTTAAAAAAATTACACAATCAACATCTTCTAAACATGTTTGATTGATTCTAGAAGCTATCTTTATGTTTTGTTTTTTTTGTTTTTTTAAATATTTTAAAATTGGTTAGACTCGGGACTCTAATGCTAGCAATTATTAGCACACTCAAGTTCAAAAGTAAGCTATGCATCTAAACTATCCAACAAGGATTACTTAGTGGATGACAAAAGGAAGACAATTGTAGTGAGTGACAATTTGTGGCCCAACAAAGTAGAAATAAACTCCAAATTCCCAACAATCTATCCTTAATCTTTGCCCAACATATCTAACAAGTGGGCTTCACTTACTCAATTTGGAGTCACCCCTAAATCCTCTTGCTAAATGTGTATGAAAAACATGATCTTCCCTTGTAAGGGGTTAAGACCCAAATTAAAAATTCTACAATCATTTTACATTAGATGATAAATCTTAGACTTCAAATTCATTGGCTCGGAGAAATTAGCTTTCAAATTTTATTGCTTCATCATCCATGATAAATTTAGAGTCAAGTACAACACTTGAAATGAAGGGCAAGAGGAAAACTTCATTAAATATTATTGATATTTCTAAGAACTCAAATAATGGTTCTAAGCCCCAAACAATACCATCACAGAGACATAAAAAAGGTGGAAGTAACCATTAATAATAAGGCATATTAGACAAATGTTTATGCAGATTTGCACAAATAATTGCACATATAGCCAAGCTATGACAAAAATCAAAGAAAGCTAGTATTAAAATGGGTTTTTCTTTTATGCCCACATATATGCACCCATTGCATAGTTCCATTACAAAGATTGACATGAGTGAAACGATTGTAGTTTTGATAATTGCTATGACCCAAGGCTCTTGTAAAATACTTTGCAAAGAAGATAAAAAAATTAGGAACACAATTAAGGTGTTCTTTCTCTCCCTTCACCATATTTTTTTGAGTTAAAATGTTTCACAAGACTAATCTTTTCCCATAGATTTTTTAGGTATCTACAAATAGTTGTAGCTGACAGATATTTATCAACCTATTGAGAAGTGATAGAGGATAGTGCAAGAGAAAGTGTGACTATGGAAATGAATGTAAAATCAATTAGATCAAATCTAATGCATTCAAATATTATCATAACATTCTTATTTACCAATAATGAAATATATTTTGATCACCTAAAAGTTGTTCTATAGATCCCTAAGCACTTAAATGTTGACAAGAAATTAAAGTCATTTTAACACACAAGGCAAGTTTTGTGGTGAATTGTGGATAGGCCAATCTACTTAGAAAGAACATCAGCTTATTTGTAATTTATATAAAATAATTTAGATAGTTGAATGAAAATATAAAATAACATTATTCTTTTATTTTAATGATTGATTTAAAATATCATTTTTGATTGAAAAATAATTAAATATACTTATTTTCATTTATTTTGTGTTTACTCTTTGATAAAATAATCCTGTTAAATAATTATTATTTTTCTTTCAAGAATGATTGATTTTAAAATTTAATTTTTGACTAGCAAGTATATATCTCATATCTATAATTTAAAATTCCATATTAATTAACATAATATCTAAAATATTAACTATTATTATAATATTTTTCAAAATATTTATTATTTTTTTAAAATATATATTGTGTTTTTTTTTTTCTCAAATCAACTTTAGTAATATTTTACATCAAATCATGGTAATTTCATAGTCTATGGTATCAAGCAATGGAAAAATTTACATAATCAAAATCGATAAATATTTTTTTTTTTAAATAATAATAACCAACAATTGTTGTCTAATTTATTTTTATTTTTAATATTTTAATTAAAGTATCATTTTACTTTTTAAATTTTTATTTTTATTTTATTTTTAATATTGAGGTTATCTTTCATAAGATTATTTATAATATATTAATTATTATTTTTAAGTACATATTGTCTTAATATTTTAATTCTAATTAATTAAAAAGTTACTTTATTTTTATTGAATTATCAATTAAAATTTTTGTATTAGATATAAAGTAACTGAAAAAATATACACTCGAGTGTTCAGAATATGCCTACTTTCAAATATGTATCACAGTATCGAATGCACTTTAGATCTAATACAAAAAAATATTAATTAAAGCTCTACTTTCAACTAGCATTATATGGCAATGAACTAGAGTGAGACTAATATTGATCAGCTATATTTCTATCATTTCCTCCTTTTAATCCAAGTAATCTAGCCTGCATGGCCTTCTTTCCACTTGAGTACAATGTCTTCTTTAATTCTTTGTGCATAAGGATGTGTGATTCTTGCTACAAATAGAATAGGGGGATGAGCAACTGATGTTGCTGGGATGGGAGGAGCCACGACATCAGGTGTGGCTACAAGAGGCACAATGGCTATGGGTACAATAAAAGTTGAATTTATTGTTGTGTGGGGTGGGGGTGCAATAGTGTGAATTGGAGGGGCTTCTATGTTTAATGGAAGTGATGAAGTGTGAAATGGCTGAGTTATTGTGTGAGGTGGATTAGTGGGCAGGGGTTGTAGTGTGAGGTAGACCAATATGTTGAGGAGCAATTGTGTGGGGTGGCTGATCATTTATTCTCTTTATTCTCTTTAGGCATTGTTCCCGATTTCTTATCTCTACAAGGAAGTTTTGAAGGGATACTTCAAATTGAGTCATCTCTGGGGTAGTGGACCATGTGTATCCACTTGATATCTCTTCCCAATATATGTTGATTGTCCCTTCCTGTAGAATCCTTTCAAACTTTCTCCTAGAAAGCCTCAAAGTGACGGTAACTTGAAAAGAAATAACAAGATATGTGAGTCTCTTCAAAGACTCAGTAAGGAATCTTAGTACACCATTAAAGATATTTTTATTCATAATTTTCCAAATAGTCCATAGTATATCAACTGATAAAACATATAGATAACTTCATTGAATTGTTTTTTAAGACCCAAAATATTTCCAAGTACTATCTCAGATACAAGAATGTTAAAATTTATAGATAAATGAAACACTTTCCATATTTCTTTGGCCACCATAGGATCAAAGAAAAGGTGCATGATTGTATAAGGAACTCTATAAATAGGGCACGCATTCATTCTCCATTAGGCTTCTTGAGAGAGAGTTTATGCACAAGGAGTTTCCAAACGAAGCAATTTTTCTTTGGAACAATATGACTACTCCATAAGTTGACCAAACAATCTTTGCCACTAGTAATTAGATAAACTAAGGGACCAGCAAAGGTTAAGGTGGGTAAAGATGCCACTGTTGTTTGTTACCAAGGAGTATAATTCTTTGGCTTTGATTTAACACAGAGGGGAGTCATTAGGCCAACATAGGGATACAAATATGAGGTTGTAAGAAGTGCAAGAAAGAGGGAGAGGAATAGAGGTGCTAGCAAATGTGATGATGGAAAAAGTTTTGTACTATTCACAAGGAATATCAAACATATCTTCGAGGTCCTCCCCACCAATAAGATGACCATTACTAATCATGTCTAACATTAATTTTATCAACTTTTTAGCCCATGCTTTAGCTAAGCATCCCTCATCTACACATAAAATCCTAAAAGACTCTAATTTTCTTCATCTTCTAATTTTAAACAGTTTAACGAGAATATTCATCCGAATCTAAAAGTTTTTTTCAAAATGTAGAGTTTAGTGTCCGTTCAGGCAAAAATGTGTAACCCACTATTTTTGGTTCACCCAGAGACTTGTCTTTGTGCTTCAAGTTCCACTAGATAGATTTCTCTCCATAAATTATGTTATTATATGTCATTTTGTTACCTCTTGTTATGAGGGGTTTCACTATTTTACATGTCTTTCAAATAGCTTTGAAAACAAATGAGACATACACCTTTACTAGAAAGTTCCATGTGACAAGATCCCCCATAGGAAGCCCTTTCCATGAGGGGCCTCTAAGTGGGGTACTCCGGTTGATGTTATTTCATAATAGGGATTTCCAAGGTTTAGGACCATGCATGCCATTGTATATCCATTTGGCAAAGAGGGCCAAGCCTTTAACTCTGTGGTCCTTAAGACCAAGTCCCCCTACCCTTTTTCCCATAGTGAACCAATTCTATTTAAATGCATGTCTCTTCCTCCCTCCTTTTCCATATGACTACAAGAAGTTCATTATTTATTTCTATAATTAGTTTAATTGGTACTCACTAAACAACCAAGATGAGGTATAATAGATCCCATATAAGGAGAGGGTCTTCTGATATACTTGGTATCTGCCAGCGAAGGCCAAGGCATTATAATTTCAAATGTTGAGGAATTATTAATTACCTTGATGAGTTTAATATGTATTATTAATTATTTAAATTTTTATTTAGATTTTGACATATTCTAACTTTGTATTTAATTTATTCTATTTTAGTCATGTAATTCTCATAGTCTGTAATATTAGTTTTTTTCTCCTTTTTGGATGATCATACTACATTCTCCATCATAGGATGAAAGAATAATCAGAGAGTAGAAATAAGTGGATAACTAGTGGTAGTGAGAGGTTCTAATGCTTAAAAGAGAAGGAAGGGAAATGTCAAATAATGCACGAGTCTAGACACCTAAATCTGATTACCAAATCTATAATCAAATTTAGCTCTCTTCTAAGTATGTTCTTTTTATCTGTAAAAGGCCTAGGCCAAATATTTTTATTTTATTAGCAATAAATCTTAAAAATGCACCTATGTTCATGTAGGCACTAGTAGGAAAGAATGGAGTAAAGAAAACCTCCAGTCTTTCCTAGGACTTTTCAACCCTGTGCATAAAAAATACAAGTCTCTCTTTTAATCATGAGATGATGTTATATGAGGATAGGCCCCCATATACAACTATAGAATTTATTTTTTGGATCACTTTATCCTATTCCTCTAATACATTCTACTTTAATTTGTAATTCTTTACTACTCTTGTAGGATCCCCTAATACAATTGTGGATCACATTTCTACATTTTTACATAATTCCAACCTCTCCTAAGATGTTAATAGTTTTCAAAACCATATTTTCACAGTTTCTAGAGGCTTCCACCATCCCCTCTATCTATTCCAAGTACCTGCATTCAATTCTAGAAGACATACAACAATTTTCCAATTTCCACAACTTACCTAACTTGTTAGCCCCAACCATAAAACATTATGTTATCTTGGTGAAAATAAAAGAGAAATCTATGTGTACAAGAGACTTCTTTTAGATCATGCAACCTATAGAGATTAAAAGTCTACCTTTCGATAAGGAATTTGATGATCATAGTCATCCAATAATATTCCATAGTAAATAATATGCATTTTTAGATTCATTTTATCATTTTCCAAGTATATAGTTATTAGATAAGTGAGAGGGGGGTGAATGGGTTAAGTCTAGTTATCCTATAGTCCCAATTACTCCCAGATGTATAAAAAAAATCTTTCAATCAATCTAAAAAACTTGGTAAAACTTTGTATGTGCCTTTTTGTTCATTAACCGAATACCAATAAATTAACTAGTGTATATACCAAGCAAACCAGTAATTGTAATGTGTAAAGTAAAATAAAAAATCATCACATCCATACACATATAACACTTTATTTTTAATGTGGAAACCCTATTAGGGGTGAAACCACCTAGGACCGATACCCAAAATAATTTCACTCTTCTAAAGTGAGCTCGGTTAAGAGCCAACCCTGTTAAAGGTTACAAAACACACTATAAGGTGTGAACTTGTTAGAGGATTTATCACTAACAGTTCTCCATGACTAAACATTGACTATGGTGTCAACATGAAAACAATTAACATTCATTTAATGTCATAATAATAACTAAAGACTGTTAAGTCCCACTTGGTTAAGAGATTTATTTGTAGCAATGGTTAGAATGCAACAGTAAATGATCTAATTCAAATAAAACTTCCTTTGCATATTTTCAGATCTATGCTAAGCTCAAAATACCTTTGGCCATCATAATCTCTTCAATTTCCTCTTATCCTCCAACTCCGTTCTGCTTAGTTAATTCCTTTCTCTGACACTCGGTGTAGTCTATAGAATTACTCAGTTTTGTCTTTA
>BSBK01008086.1:655000-692500 GCA_027943335.1 Chamaecyparis obtusa | reverse complement strand
TGTACCATATCATTTATACGCCTGAGATTTAGGTGAATCTGAGCATGCTGACCACACTTGCTAAGAGATGGAACTCGGAGAGGAGTACCTTCCATCTCCCCACAGGAGAGATGATTGTTACATTAGAGGATGTTTATTGCATCCTATAGCTTCCTATCATAGGAGAGTTAGTACAGTATGATCAACATGATGGTTTGACTAAGTACAGAGCAGTATTTGGAGATGACGACATTGATGAGTTGGAGATCAACTGGGAGGACATGGTTGACTTTTGTGAGCCACTTCCTCTTGTCTTGGCTAGAGCTATCAGAGGCTTCATTTTACCAGATCGGAGATCACATGGTTTCTCAGTTGGTTGGGGCCAGACCTTGCAGAGGATGATGGACAAGGGGACCCATTTTTCTTGGGGGGTGTTTTTGCTAGCACACCTTTATCATTATCTTCATCAGGTTGTATATCACAAAGGAGCATCACTATCAGCTGGCATTACATTTCTCCATGTTTGGGTATGGGAGCATATTGCAGTTATATGACCGGTAGCTATGAGATTCCAAGGCACAAGTCAACCATATATCTTTTTGTATTCATCCATCTAGTCTCAGCATAAGCTAGGACATCTAGAGTTTTGGCAATATACATTTGACACTATAGATTCAATGATCTAGAGACCCTACCTTGGGTGTGAGCCATGGGAGGATGAGCGTCAGCTCGGATACTACTCCAAGTCCCAATGGTTGATAGGGAGGACTCCCTATATTATAGAGAGACAGTTGGTTAGCTAGGTCCTGCGACAGTTTGGCAGGATCCAAGGGATGCCACATGGGGTGATAGAGTTTGCCCGTACCCATTAGGAGAGATGAGATTGGGGACCGATGGCATCCTTTGAGAGAGCTAGATAGGAGTTCCTAGACATGTCATTTCAACAATGGTCCATGAGACAGGGGGTCGTAGACCCAGGATGTTAGTGGATTATGAGATATAGATCAGGGATCATCCATTCCCTAGATTGACTAACCTGATAGAGAGGCCACCAGAGAGGGATGCGGTAGATATATGTCGAGACAGGTGACGAGGCTATGATAGGAGAGGCTGAGGGAGGGGTAGAGGTGATGATAGAGGTAACGGTGGTGATGGAGGTGATGGTGGGGATGGAGGAAATGGTGGTCCTAATGGAGGTAGGGGAGATAGAGTTGGGCCTCAAATGAGAGGCAAAGTTGTGCAACCACAGGAGTTGATGCCTCCCCCTACAAGCCAAGTGTGGCGAAAGCCACCTACACAAATACCAGTAGATTCTCTAGTACAGATGACAACAGTTGTCCTAATACAAGTGGATCCTATGGTATAGGCAGGACAGGTACAGGATGAGGTACATGTGCTACTTGGCCAGGAGAGAGTGGTATAGGGCGGACTTGTACATGATGATATATAGGATGAGCATATGCTCGATATTGGAGATGATGTGTAGATGTCAGATGTGGGGGTATAGGATGTACAAGAAGAGATGGATGTCAAGGGCCATGATCCCTACCTATAGAGGGACGGTGTAGAGGAGGAGGATGTAGACATTGATGCATTTCTAGTTAGACTAACAATGACACAGGGACAGGCAGACCGTTTCCCTAGACTGGAGAGATGGGTGGAAAGATTAGAGAGTGAGAATGTCGTTATCAGGCATGAGTGAGATGTCACCATAGAGAAACTAGGGGAGGTCGAGACTCTATTATATGAGCTACAGAGGATAGAGGATTTAGGACCCCATGCAAATAGTTTATGTGTGATGGTATGGGCTGGTAGGGAGATCACCTACTAGAAGGATGCCTATAGACAGGTTGTGCCTAGAGATCAATGGATTGGGAGCTTCAGAGATAGCTCTTATGCAGTCAGGATAGTTGTACACCATAGGCATGGACTGAACAATAGTGGAGGGGTATCATCATGTCCTCTGAGACCTCCCATAGGTTTAGGAGATCTAGCAGCACCAGGTCTTATTGCATCACGCAGGCAGCGACAGATTGAATCTGGAGGTAGTGGCTCATAGTCATGTTGTATACACTTGTATCACCATTATATCAACATTTTTGTTATTATGTTTATGACTTGATGGACACACTTGGACACATTATCATTTTATGAGATATCATCGGACATTTGGACATTTTATTTATTTTTATGGACTCTATGTGATGGACTATATATGCTTGATGATGTTCTATTATGGTTTGCTTTTATGATTATATATACATATGCGTACTGACATATGCAAGATGTGATGATTTACTTTGATATGCTAGTACTTATGTTCTATAATACTAATGGTTTACTTTCTTTTGGATGTATAATGGTTAATGATCTAGCATGTGATGATGATGTTTATATAAATGTATCTCCTAAATGATTGGTTATTTTATGCTATGTGTTACTAATGCAATGATGTATAATCAATGATGAATATGACAATGTAAATAATGAATAATAAATGAATAAATGAAAATGTATGTAATGAATAACAATTAAATGATATGATTAATGATATTATATGTAATGAAAATCACAAAAGAGTTCAACAAATTCTAATATGATAAAAGAAGATAAAATGTAATAACCTACAACATGATAAATAAAATGTGATGAGATGAGAACTATAATGAAAAATGATATAAATGATTAAAAACATGATGTATGAATATACAAATGGTTTTATACAAATGATCAAAACTTAAGAAATTAATAAATGAGGATATGTACATAACAAAACTATGCAAATGATTAAGTGTGATAATAAAAATGAACAATGGAAATTTTAAAATGCAAGATAAAATTTGTATTTTTATTATCCAAATGTCCTCAACTTAAATAACAATGTGCCCAACACAAGAAGAATGGACAAAGAAAACATATGACTTGATAAGAAATATAACCTACAAATCCCTATAAAAGGAGCACAAATATGCAGCACAATTCATCTAAGTGTAATGCAAAATGAAATATGAAATGAATATCTCCATAACATCATGAAACATCTTAGAACTTCATAATAACTGGAATTTTATTATCATCATTGAGCTCGTTATGTTGCAATAAAATGCAAGCATCATGGTATAATTAGACCAAGATGACCTGAGCACTTCTTGCATGGAGTTTAATATAGCAAACTTGACAAGCATCTAGGTATAATTAAACTGAGATGACCTGAGTTTCATTTACATAATAGACAAGGAACATTCTCCCATCCATCGAGGGAAAAATATTTGGAGTTGAGGTATGTGTGGTGTATCACCATTAATATAATTTGCAAAACAACATGAATCATATGTGTCAATGATTGTTAAACTAATGAACGCACTTACGTACAAACACCCCAATTACTTGTTCCTTCGACTTCATCAGAAAATATCCCACAAAGAGCAATCAAAGAAAATAACATGCCCAAGCCCAACCATTCTAATCAATGACATATAGGAGTATAAAAACTCATGCCAAAGATATCCCGGAATAGCATAGGAAACATGATAACAATGAAATCCTTATATGGATGCATAATCTACAACAAATCATTCTAACATGCCTGCCATGAATATGCATTTCTTTGCCAAAAGATAGTGTGAGGTGTATTGATTGATTCAATTGATGTATAGTCAAATGTATAGATAAGTGGTCATGTTTGAAAGATTGATCATAGGCTACGAGTCACTATGAGGCTATTATTGTGTAAGAACATTTGATTTTGTTTGCTTTTCTGGTGAAAAATACTCCATTCTGTCCTCTAAGAGTCATGACTATCATAGATCCACTTCCCAAAATAGGTCTAGGAAATGCCCCCATCTAGGTGATGGACTGACTTATTATGGATGAAGAAGGACACAACAAGACTAGGATGAAGACTGAGACAATAAACCAAGCTATGGTGGGGTTTTATTATGGATATATACAGTGAATAGTATGCTATGAATTGGCCATTTTATTATGACATATACATGGTAGGAATGGTGACTTGACTAGTCACTTTATTATGGATATATACAATGAGACAACATGTTAGAAGAATCCTAATAGAGAGAGGATCTAAGTTTTCACACATGGCGCCTATTTCTAGGTTTTCACCACATGTTTTTATTACAATTTTCTTTTGATTTTTATATTTTTTTGCATTTTTGAGTTTTATGAATTTTTGTGTCTTTGTTTTATCTATATACATATCCCTTGCATTGGGATTTCAAGCATAGAACTTTTTGAGGTGCATACTATTAAGAGTCTCATCCAAGAGATCTCCCTCAGATGTAGACAACTGATAAGCCTCAAAGCCATATACTGTTGTAACCACAAAAGGTCCTAACTAGTTGGGTTCAAACTTTCCCTTCTTCTCACGATGCTGCTAATTTTTGGGATTCTCACGAAGGATTAGATCACCCACCTGAAAGTCTCTAGGTTTACTTTAATGTTGTACTAACAAGACATCCTCTGCTGATAAACTTTCAAATGATCATAGGCTCTTTGACGGTGTTCATCCATCAACTCCAAGTTAGTTAGCCGTGCAACTCTATACTCTTCATCTAGAATTAAATATTTTAGGGATACATGAAGAGAAGGTAACTCGACCTCAAAGGGTAGAACAACTTCAGAACCATAAACAAGGGAATATGGTGTGGCTCCAATGAGAGTATAGATGGAAGTTTGATAAGTTCATAAGGTGGGATTTGATTGGACATGCCAGTCATGGCCAACGTCATTGATAGTCTTTCAAAGGATCTTGAAAATGGTTTTATTAGACACCTCAGCTTGGCCATTACCCTAGGGATAATAAATAGTAGAATAGTGGTGTGTGATGTGGAATTTCTCACATAGCTCATCCATGTGCTGATTTTGGAACTACTTCCCATGATCAGTAATAAGATGCATAGGGATACCATATTTGCAAATGATATAATTAAGGATAAACATGGATATTTTCTTGCTAGTGGGAGTGATTAATGGAACAACTTCAATCCACTTGGTAAAATACTCAGTTGCAGTGATAATGTACTTATGTCCATTGGAAGATGGAGGGTGAATTATGCCCACAAGGTCGAGTCCCCACTGACTGAATGACAATGTGGTTGTAAAAGGATAGAGCTACTGGGCTGGTGCATGAATAAGATTCCCATACATCTAACACTTCTTTCATTTCCTGGCAAAGTGAAAATAATCTATCTCCATAGTAGGCCAATAGTAACCCATACGCATGAGCATTTTAGCCAAGGAAGGACCACTCGAATGTGTCCCACAAATACCCTCATGAATATCTCATAGGGAAGCTTGAGCTTGATCGTGATCAAGACATCATAAGAGAGTACCATCAAGACCTTTCCAATATAGGGTGTCATATATTAGGATATAGTGGGAGGCTTGGTTGGTGTATGATAAACTCCAAGGCTTAGATTTCTAATCCCTCCAAGAGACTTCTCTTGTCTCCTAGAATCTTATCCTTCAATAGGATCTCCTAATATGCTTAGATCATTAAATAAGACCTATTCACACTCTATTACAAGATTCACACCTTGAAAAATTCACCCTGGATGATCCACACCTTGATTTTGATTCACTTTCCTACTCTCACTTAGAAGGATCTAAGTGCCAAATCCACCAAAACTTCACAAATCTCAAAATTCATTAAAGGCACCTTCTTCACATTTAAATCATTCATATCCCATCCCATTTTATTGATTTGGGAAGGATCTTGCTTCATAGTTTCATCGGATTCAAGATTTCACCATAAGAGACCTTAAATTTAGGCCTATTTCTAGTAGCCTTTTTTTTAAGGCTTTTGCTCTTTCTTTCTCAAATTCTCCAAACAACCTAAAAAATAAAGTTTAGATATGGATACCATTTTGGATTAACTTAAATATTTTTTAGGTCTTAGATTCTAACACCCTCCGTACACCTCCATCCTATAATCAAGGAGAAACATGGCTAAAAGACCTAGTTTCTAGGATAGACTGGTTATTACTGAAGAACTTGCTCAAAACCTATCCTAATGGATTGGTACGACCTCCAAATGCCTAGGATAGATATTTAAGATTAAAACCTTCTAGAAAAATCCATGGGGATGTACTATACCTTTCATTCCCCTCATGAAGTCACTCAATTTCTCTCTGTCAAGCCTCTAACCGGGTCTAGCTAGCTCACCTAGGGCTTGACCCTAAAATTAACTATCTTGCTCATGATGCTTCCTCCCTTTATATACATTATTTAAAGTGGACTCACTTGAGGATTAAACCATTTATTTGGTTTTTCCATGGTTTAATCTTACGTGAGGGCCATTTCTTCACAAACTGTCACAGTCAGACCAATGAATGGTCCTGAACTAAAACAATTTGATAACTACACTAAATCTACTTAAAGTCCTAAACTTATCAAATCAAAAAATCCTACAACTTCCTATAGAATACTAAAACATCAATCAATTTGATCTTTCAATGCATTGGGGCTGACTATCAACACAAAACTCAAAAGATATTCACTGTTACTATAATAGAGCTCTCTATTCACAAACTCAAAATGTTACAACTCATAAAACTGCTTTGAGATTCAAGCCATTACTCACATTAGGTGTCTCCTACATCATTCTAGGGCTTTTTGGCTGAGCATAACCTCCTAAAACCAATGGAATCCAAGGTTATCCATGTTGCATGCAACATTTGCAATAATTCCAAATGTTGTCATGACAACATGTTTACAACATTTGGCAACTTTGATAGATGCCTTAATCCTAAATTCGAGGACTCTTATCCTACTATATTTAAAGAATCCAAGGTCATTCATGATCATGATGGCATCTTTACAACCATTATCCATTCTTAATCCTAAGACACATTAATGACTCAATCTCGCTAACTCCTAACATTAAGAAATTGAAATAGCAACTAACAAAGGCTATTAGTGTGACCTTAATCCTAGTGACTAATTCACCTAGCCAACATTGAACAAGACCTTCTAAGGTCCTCAAAAAAACTATACTAACTTCTTTACTTGGCTAGATTCAAGTACAAGCTAGAATTGATTAACCAATGGAGGCTATCCTAGGTGCTCCTGCACCATCCTCCCAAAGTAAGAATTTCAATCCACCCTTGGATTGATGAGGCTAGGATCAATTCCCATCCTATTGAACTATGATTTTTTGACCCAAATTGCATCAGCAACACTCTACCCATACCTCTAAATAAGGTGTTCCTTATATTCCTTGAGTCTAGTCTTCTTGTAGATCCTAGTGTCTAGTACAATATCTAGTCCTATACTTGCAGCAATAGGAAGTTGTAAGTCTTCCACATCTTTGATCACCTCATGTATGGTCTGATCACTGTCTTGCTATGGTCCCTAGTAATGGACAAGGTCTGCAACATTAAAGATATTGGACAATCCACTGTCCTCCGGCAGGTCTATCTTGAAGGAATTGTCACCATACTTTTCCAATATAGGACAGGGTCCTATTCTCCTCATTTATAGCTTATGAGGTACTCCTTTTGTCAATCTAGATTTTTTTAATTTTACCATGACAAGATCATCAACTTTGAACTCCACTATCCTTCTACTTTCATCCACCTTGGCTTTGTACTTGTTGGTGTTGTCCACTAATGTCTTCCTCACTGTTTCATGCACTTCTTGCATAGCAAATGCAAAGTCATCAGCATATGCACTTTCCTTGACTCCATCTTTCAAATTCCTCAATTCATAGACACCTATAGGATGTATGCCATATGCAATTTCAAATGGACTCTTCTTGGTTGATTGATTTATAGTGTCATTATAGGCATATTCAGCTTGCCCAATCAACTGATCACATTGTTGACCATACTCCTTGGTTAGGCATCTCAGAAGGTTTCCAAGGCTCCTATTAACCACCTCAATTTGACCATCGGTTTGGGGATGGTAGGCTGACCCAAAAGATAAGTTGGTGCCCAATCTTTGCCAAAGAGTCTTCCAAAAATGACTCATAAATTTTGTGTCTCTATCTGATACAATGTTGATAGGTAATCCATGGATTCTTACTATCTCTTTGAAGAATAGAGATGTTATTTGACTTGCATCATTTGTAGTCTTGCATGGCACAAAGTGAGCCATCTTACTAAACCTATCAACAATAACATAAACATTGTCCATCCCTTGTCTTGTCTTGGGTAGCCCAACTACAAAATCCATGCTTAAGCATTCCCATGGCCTAGTAGGAATTGGTAGAGGTTGGTAAAGACCATCATTTGTAGAAGTTCCCTTGGCCTTTTGACATACTACACAACTCTCCACATACCTCCTAACATCTAGATTCATCCGTGGCCAATATTAAAACCTTGAAACAAGGTCTTGAGTCTTAGTGATCCTAAAGTGACCACTCAAAGCACTATTATGCTTTAGTTGAGTCAAATTCTCTCTAATAGAGCCTCTACAAACACACAATTGATTCCCTTTGAACAAGAGATCACTTTGCAAAGTATATTCAGCATATTTACTATGAAAATTATTCTTGTATTCAGCACATACCTTGTAAATGTCAAAAAAGTCCTCATCATCTGCATATAGATCCTTGGAATGATCTATCCCCATGCTTTTCAACTGAATTTCTTGGAGTGTGAGGGATCTTCTTGACAATGCATCAGCCACCTTGTTTAAAACACCCTTCTTATGCTTGATATTGAAGGTGTAAGCTTGTAGGTACTCAACACACTTCATGTGCTTGTGAATTTAGGAAACTAAGTGCTTGATTATCTGAATACACAATGAACTCCTTGGGAAAAAAGTAGTGCATCCACTTTGTAAGATATTGGACCAATGCATACATCTCTAAGTCATATGAGGAGTACTTCCTCTTAGCCTCACTTAACTTTTTAGAATGGAAAGCCACCAGTCTACCCTCTTGGCTTAGAACAGCCCCAATTGCTACATTGCTAGCATCACATTCAATGGTGAATAGCTTCTCAAAGCTTGGCAGCACCAAAATAGGTTGGGTAGCTATCATCTCCTTCAACAACTCAAAGCTCTTGTTAGCATCTTCATTCCACACAAACTTGGTTTTCATTCCTCCTTTGATAGTATCCAACATAGGAGCACAAATTGCACTAATTTGTCTTATGAACTTTCTATAATATTGTGCAAGACCATGAAAGCTCCTTACCTCTATTGCTGACCTTGGAGTAGGCCAATTCATGATAGCCTCCACTTTTCTCTTCTCCATTTTTATATTTCCATGTGATAAGACAAACCCAAGATACACTAATTCTGATTTGATGAACTCACACTTCTCCAAGTTGATCATCAACTTCTCCTCATGCATCTTCTTGAAGACAATATCAAGATGTTTCAAATTCTCACTCTTTGTCTTGCTAAAAATTAGTATATCATCTAGATATACAACTACAAACTTGCCTATGTAGTCCTTGAGTACTTCATTCGTGAGCCTCATGAATGTAGAGAGGGCATTTGACAAACCAAATGGCATGACAAGCCATTCATATAGCCCTTCATTATTCTTGAAGGTTGTCTTCCACTCATCTCCTTCATGGATTCTTATTTGGTGATAGCCACTCTTCAAGTCTATCTTGCTATAGTACCTTACTTCACCTAAATAGTCCATTAAATCTTCAATCCTAGGGATAGGGAACCTATACCTTATGGTTATCCTATTGATAGCCCTAGAGTCAGTACATAGCCTCCAAGTTCCTCCCTTCTTGGGTGCAAGTATGGTGGGTACAACACATGGACTAATACTCTTCCTAATCAGTCCTTGGTCTAAGAGCTCTTGTATTTGCCTTGTTATTTCCTCATTTTGTTGAGGGGTCATCTTATAGGCTTCTTTGTTAGGTAGGGTAGCTCCTGGGATAAGGTATATCCTATGACTTATGGCTCTTTGAGGGGGTAATTTTGAAGGTTGACCATCACTTACAATGCCTTGGTAAGTCTACAACATATCTTGAATCTCCTTTGGTAATTCAGTCTTCTTAGCCACCTTGTCTTCATCTTCTTCTCTTGGTTTCAACACCAATGCATACCCTATGCCTTCACTCTCTTCCATGGTTTGTAGAAACTCTTTTTCACCTACTATAAGAATATTTGGACCTACTATCTTTACTTCAGCATCCTCCAACAATGACTGAATTTTGAAGGTTACATTGTCCTTCTTGAAAGAATAGCAATTCTTTCCTCCATCATGTATGGCTTGGTGGTCAAATTGCCATGGTCTACCTAGGAGAAAGAGACATGCATCCATAAGCAACACATCACATAAAACTTTGTCTTTGTATCTTCCAATGGAGAACTCCACCCATGCTTGCTCATTCACTAACACATGTTGACCCTTATTGAGCCAAGTGACCTTGTAAGGATTGGTATGGGATATCCTTTTCAATTTGAGCTTGCTGACTGCTTCCTCTGACACTATGTTATCAGTAGAGCCTGAATCAATGATGACCCTACATAATTTTCCCATTATCTTGCATTTGATTCTAAACAAAGATCTCCTTTGGCTTGGCTCCTCCTCCACCGGTTCCTTGATTAGAGTCCTCATCATCATGATGTTCTCTCCTTTCTCTAAATTTAATGGAATCCTATAATGCTTGTCTGCTACATTTGTGTCTTCATGAACAAGGTTAGCTCTCTTATCACCTCCTTGTGATGAACCTCCTTTCTCAGGGAATCTATAGGTATGGTGCCCCATTTGATTGCAATGGTAGCACTTCATATTTGCAAAATAATTGTCTCTTCCTCCTTGTGATGAACCACCACTTCTTCCCCTAAAGCTAGAGTTAGAATTTCTTCCTCTACCACCTCTACTTGAGCTTTCTTCTTTCTGTTCACTGAATTTTACCTCACCTTGAGCTCTTGAATCACAACTTCTTCCTCCATAGCCACCTCTTTGACCTTTGATATCTTTGCTTTTGACTTTGCCTTTAGAGATTTCTTTTTTTCTCTTTCTTTTCTCCTCTATCTTCAAGGCCATTTGATAGCATTGCCTAATGGATTTGAAGTTCACTAAAATCATCTCTTCTTGAATTGACCATTTGAGGCCATTCAATTATATTGCAAGCTTGATACTCTCATCTTCAACTACCTTGGACCTCAAACACAATTTTTGAAACTCCTCAGTATATGCTTGGACATCCAAATATTTTTTCCTAATATTGTGTCTCCTATGCATTTGGACTTCATAGTCATCAAGAAGGTAGGTTTTCTTGACTTTGGATACCATACCCTTCCATGTCACAATAGGACATTTCCATCCTTCTCCCTCTCAACTTGCACAAACTTCCACCAAGTAAGAGCTGAACCTCTTAGTCTAGACTTGGCCACCATTACCTTTGTGCTTCATAGATACCATCACATTCAAAATGGTTCTCTATGCTATCAATCCAATCCACAAATGAATCTAGATCCATTTGTCCACTAAAGAGTGGGACACCTTCCAAAGCCTTGCCACTCAATGCCTTCAATGCTTTTAAGAATGGCTCTTCAGGAAGAACAGGTTTAGGATTTGGTGCTTCTTCTTCCAACTCTAATTCCTTCTCCTTTGATTTAGCTTCTTCTTTAAGGTCAATCTTCTCTTTGACCCTATTAGCATTGTCTTGGACTTCACCCAGGAGCTGCTCCATTTGAGCTAGTCTTTGTCTTAACAATTTGTTATCCTCTTCATGTTCCTCAACCTTCTTTGCTAGTTCAGAATTAGTCACCATGGCTCCAACTGGTGTATTCTCTCTTATTAATTTAGAATATTTAAACATTAACCATAAGTTTGATCAACCAAGCTCTGATACCAATATGGTGTATGATAAACTCCAAGGCTTAGATTTCTAATCCCTCCAAGAGACTTCTCTTGTCTCCTAGAATCTTATCCTTCAATAGGATCTCCTAATAGGCTTAGATCATTAACTAAGACCTATTCATAATCTATTACAAGAGTCACACCTTTAAAACTTCATCTTGGATGATCCACACCTTGATTTTGATTCACTTTCCTACTCTCACTTAGAAGGATCTAAGTGCCAAATCCACCAAAACTTCACAAATCTAAAAATTCATTGAAGGGACCTTCTTCACATTGAAATTATTCATATCCCATCCCTTTTTCTTTTTTTTTGAAGGATCTTGCTTCATATTTTTATCGGATTCAACATTTCACCATAAGAGACCTTAAATTTAGGCCTATTTCTAGTAGCCTTTTTTTTAAGGCTTTTGCTCTTTCTTTCTCAAATTCTCCAAACAACCTGAAAAATAAACTTTAGATATGGATACCCTTTTTTCTTAACTTAAATATTCTATAGGTCTTAGGTTTTGACACCCTCTTTACACCTCCTTCCTATAATCAAGGATAAACAGGGCTAAAAGACCTAGTTTCTAGGATAGACTGATTATTACTGAAGAACTTGCTCAAAACCTATCCTAATGGATTGGTACAACCTCCAAATGCCTAGGATAGATAGTTAAGATGAAACCTTCTAGAAAAATCCATGGTGATGTACTGTACCTTTATTCCCCTCATGAAGTCACTCAATTTCTCTCTATCAAGCCTCTAACCGGGTCTAGCTAGCTCGCCTAGGGCTTGACTCTAAAATTAACTATCTTTCTCATGATGCTTCCTCCCTTTATATATATTATTTAAAGAGGCCTCACTTGAGGATTCAACCATTTATTTTGTTTTTCCATGGTTGAATCTCATGTGAGGGCCATTTCATCACAAACTGTCATAGTGAGACCAATGAATGGTCCTGAACTAAAACAATTTGATAACTACACTAAATCTACTTAAAGTCCTAAACTTATCAAATGAAAAACTCTTAAAAATTCCTATAGAATACTAAAACAATAGTCAATTTGATCTTTCAATTCATTGGGGTAGACTTTCAACACAAAACTCAAAAGATATTCACTGTTACCATAACAGAGCTCTCTATTCACAAACTCAAAATGTTACAACTCATACAAATACTTTGAGATTCAAGCCATTATTCACATTAGGTGTCTCCTCCATCATTCTAGGGCCTGTTGGCCAAGCATAACCTCCTACAACCAATGGAATCCAAGGTTATCCATGTTGCATGCAACATTTACAATAATTGCAAATGTTGTCATGACAACATTTTTACAACATTTGGCAACTTTGATAGATGCCTTAATCCTAAATTCTAGGATTCTTATCCTCCTATCTTTTGAGAATCCAAGGTCATTCATTACCATGATGGCATCTTTACAACCATTAACCATTCTTAAGCCTAAGACACATTAATGACTCAATCTCACTAACTCCTAACATTAAGAAATTGAAATAGCAACTAACAAAGGCTATTAGTGTGACCTTAGTCCTAGTGACTAATTCACCTAGACAACATTGAAAAATACCTTCTAAGGTCCTCAAAAAAACTATACTAACTTCTTGACTTGGTTAGAGTCAAGTACAAGCTAGAATTGATTAACCAATGGAGGCTAGCCTAGGTGCTCCTGCACCATTGGTGTAAAAAGGTTCATTTTTTGTTTCAGGATATGTCAGGTGGAATGGTATTTTCTTTCAAATAGGAATATATCTTTCCATAATTTGGGGAATCTTGTTTGATAATATGACATATAATACTTGTATTATGATCATTGTATACGGGATAAGTAAAAGATTCCACTAAGAACTGAAAAGGGGCTTTTGTATCTTCTACATCAAATAGAGAAGAAATTGTAGCCATAGTGTCTACAGCCTTGTTATCATGACTTGGAATTTTCTCAAAGGTGATGATTCAAAAATATTTCTTAAAGTCATCCACCATACGTTTATATGGTAACAACTTGTCATCCTTGGTCTGGTATTCATTATTAACTTTATTGATAATCAGCTGAGAGTTTCCATAGACATTCAATTTAGTGACTTTCCATTGTAGAGCCATCTTCAACCTAATCATTAGAGCTTCATACTCAGCTACATTATTTTTACAAGGAAAAAGTATCTTGTAAGACTTTGGTATTGTATATCCTTATGGTGTAACAAATAGCACCCTAGCTCCCGAACCATGTTGAGTATAGGATCCATCAAAATACAGCTTCCATGTCTATGTAGATAACATTAGGATATGTGCATCTAGAAATTCTATATGTATAGGTTGATCATCTTTCAATGGTGCCTTAGCTAATTGATCTGCAATTACTTGTCTTTTGATGGCCTTCCTATCTACGTAATCAATATCAAATTCACTAAGTAACATAACCCACTTGGCCAATCTACCCGTTAATGCTATCTTGCTTAAAAGATATTTCAAAGGATCAATTTTTGCAACAAGCTTGATAGAATGAGACAACATATAATGTCACCATTTCTATGAAGCAAAGACTACTACTAGACATGCTCTTTCAATTGGAGAATAGTTTAGTTCATATCCCACAAGGGTGGGACTGATATAATAAATAGCCTTTTCTTTTCCTTCTTGATCATGTTGGGCCAGAAGAGCACCTAGTGAGACTTCTGTAGCTGAAATGTAGAACAAGAGTGGCTTGCCTAGAATTAGTGACATAAGAGTAGGAGGATTTGCCAAATATTTCTTGATTTTAGTGAAGGCTTCCTCACACTTATCACCCCACTTGAATAAGATGTCCTTATGTAATAGGTGTTGAAAAGGATGACTTATGTCTACTAATTGAGAAACAAATCTTCTAATTGATTGGAGACGTCCTTGTAAAGATCTTAACTGACTGATATTTGTCGGTGAAGCTATCTCCATGATTGCCTTAACTTTTTCTAGTTCAACTTCTATACCTTTAGCTAAAATAATATACCCTAACAGTTTTCCTAATGTGACCTTAAATGCACACTTCTTTGGATTGAGTCTAATCTAGTACTTTTCCATCTGGGTGAATATTCTATCCAGCACTCTTAAATGACCATCTCTATTTTTGGATTTTGCTAGAATATCATCAACGTAATCTTCCATTATAGTATGCATCATGTCATGAAAGATTATGGTCATAGCCCGTTGATAAGTTGCTCCAGCATTCTTAAGCCCAAAAGGAATCACATTCCAATAGTAAGTGCCCCAAGGACATGTAAAAGCAGTCTTCTCTTGGTCTTCTGGCGCAATTTTGATCTGGTTATAGTTAGAAAAACCATCCATTAGAGACAACATCTCATACCCAGCCATCAAATCAACTATAATATCAATGTTAGGAAATGGGAAGTCATCTTTAGGACAAGCTTTATTGAGATCTCAAAAATCTATACATATCTTGATAGACTTGTCTAGCTTTGATACCGGTACAATATTGGAAATCCACTCAGCATAATCAATAATGTGAATGAATCCAACATCTAGGAGCTTCTTCAATTCAGCTTTAACCATAAGTTCAGTATGAGGATACATCTTTCTGAGTTTCTACTTAACTGGTTTAATTTCCGGTGCAATAGATAAGTGATGCATAATAAGATTAGGATCCAGTCCTGGCATATCAACATAAGACCAGGCAAAGTTAACTTGTCACTCTTTGAAAAACTATGAAAAAACTTCTTTCTCTAACTCCGTTGAGGATGTTGCTACTTTGAGAATATGTGGGGACTCCTCCATTCCAATGTTGAGAGGCAATGTTGGCTCAATAAGTATTATAGATTTCTCTCAATACATATAATTGAGGAGAGTGTCAATCCTTCCATCTTTAGGTGCCTCGGAGAGGTTTTCACCCTCAGATACATCTTTTCTTTTTACTTTTTTAGGATCTAACACTGCCACTGAGTGGTTTTCACTATTAGATCTATTGATTATTTTAACATTTTTATGACTGAAAGGATTGGCACCCTCTCCAAAATAAGCCATGTCATTGAGTTCTATCAGAAATCCTGACTTATGATCCCCTAGTGGTAGATGATCTTTGATTCCAAGATAGTCAATAATTACATCATCATTATGGAAAACATCAAGTTTTGGATTATTGGAAGAATCCTAGTCTATAAGCTCAGGATGAACAAGCGGTATTGGATCATTTGGGTCAATTTCAAAAGCTGAAATGGTATTTATAGAGAAGTTGTCAAGGGTTATGATTGTATTAGCAAGGTCTATTTCCATACTCTCATCTGAATCATCTATAATAGGATAATTCTCACTTTCCTCACAATCGCCAAGAGTAGTATTATGAAAATCTAATCCTAATGGTTCCGTCCTTGAACTCTCCCCCTCATGATAATCATTGCTATACGTATGGAAAACATCAACTCCTATCTCTTCAGTATAGTCAGATAATGAATCCCATTCGTAATCATTAGACTCAAAATCATCATCATCATGATCTCTAAGTCTATTAATGATTTCCATTGCTATCCTCTACTTTTTTGGATCTACATACATGCCATGTTTTCAAAACTATAATGTAGGAGCCTTAGATGTCTCATGGAAAGGTGTGATCTTTGATTTTCTTTTAGGTTGTTTTGGTCCTTCTCCTTTATATCCTAACCCTGTAGTATCTCTTTGGTAGTTTGGATTTTTCAGAATTGGTTTTATAACTCCTTCTCTCTGCAACCCTATAGGTCCACTACCTTGGTATCCCATATTTTACAATAAAGTATATCCTTTACCATATACATCAAGTGATAGATATTCATATTTTACATCTTCCTCATTCTTTTGAGGTTTAAGAAAATGGTTAGCATTATGCTCAACTGCTTCTTGTCATATAGTGTGCCCACTTGTAAATGTGTCATAAACAAGTGTAGAAGGGGGTTCTGATTGTTGTTTGATAATCAAGGATTTTCCATATGATCTAGGAGATAAAGGTAACTTTGTGATACAAAAAATTTGACCCAAAGTGTATTCTTCCATACTTTGTTCTTTTATATCTATCTTGATCCCATTATATTTAGAAGTTGATGCTATATTACTTGGATCGATGGGTTTTGTTGCAGAAGATCTAGCATGATTATAAGGTACCAAAGATTCAGGTGTTGTCTTCATAGTGTTACAATACTGGAAAGGGTTTGGATCTCCTTTAATACTTATTTCTTGACCATTGCGGGGAAATTTCAAACATTGATGATAAGTCAAAGGCACAACTTGCATAGAATGAATCTAGGGTCTCCTTAAAAGAATGTTATATGTGAGATCCATATCAAGAACTTGGCAAAGTACATCTTTGACTACATGACCTACTCTGATAGGAAGAACAACAGATCCCTTGGATGAACTCTCTTCTTCATCATAATCTTTAATTGTGATTTTATTCTTTGGATCTATAGTATTTTTAGAAAATCCAAATGCAAGGACTAGTTTCAAAGTGCATATATTCAAGCCAGCTCCTCCATCTATTAGTACTCTTTTGATTTTATGATTTTATACAAGGACTTCTATATGGAGTGGAGCATTATGTGGTTGATTAATGGCTAGATCATCATGCTTAGTAAAAGAAAGGTAATGTGGAGTTGTCAAATGTCCCACCATAGCTTGAAATTGGTCTTGATCTAGATTTTTTGGAACATGAGTTTCTAGGAGAGATTTCTCAAGAATATCTTTATGAGACGGTGACAGGTGCAAAAGCTCTAGTATAGATATTTGGGCTGGTGTTTTCTTCAATTGATCCAAAAGATTATATTGATTAGAAACATTTGGTGTGGACTTTGGGACATAGACAAACTTGTTTTGAGAGGTACTAGGTTTAGATGAGACACCTTGAAGAGTAATATTAGATTGGGCTCGAGTTGTAACATTAACTAGTTGACTCTTAGACTTTTCCTTTATAGTAATCACATTGACATAGTATTGAGAAGGATGACATTCAGAAATGTGATTCACATACTTATAAGATGTGGTACTGTAGTTGGCTTGATTATCACCTTTAGCATTGGAAGAACTTCCTTTCTCATGCTCAGGAAGTGGATCTTTAAAAGCCGTATGTGACTCGTTTGAGGTATGTCCATCAACACTAATTTCACCACTTTCAATCAAGTCTTATATTGCATGTTTAGTCTTTGGAAATCATTAGTTTTGTGACCTTTACCTCTATGAAATTCACAATAGTCATTATCATTCCACCAAGAAGGTTTCACCCTAGGCTCAAAATCTCTATTTTTAGGAAGTGCAATGAGTTTCTTTATGATCAACTTCCTTAATGCAGATTCAAGAGATTCACCACTTCCTCAATTTTGATACCATTTTCTATGAGCTTATTAAAGTTTGGAGGACATTGCAATTGAAACCTATAACTCATTTCTTGTGTAAGGTTATGCACAAAGATATCCATCTTTTCTTGTTCAGAAATTGTTTGTGGATACTTGGCAAATAATTGACGCCATCTTTGCAAAAAAGTAAGGAAAGGTTCTCCATTCTTTTGTTGTACATTGCAAAGATCAAGCGTAGTGACTTCATGTTTGATATTATATGAATAATGAGTCACAAAATTGTCAATAAGTTCATTGAAATATTTGATGCCTGGGGGTAATTTGGAGAGCCATTTCATGGCTTGTCCTCCTAAACTACGTGGAAATAGTCACATAAGATAAGTGTCATTGTGAGAAACTTCAATACAAGTAGCACAAAACTCACAGATGTGGTCTTGTGGATCTGAATTCCCTTTGTATTTGTCAAATTTAGGTACCTCAAAATGAGGAGGGAATGGAATCATTGCTAAATGTTTATCAGAAGGATAAGGACATATATCATCTAAGGATTACTTCTTGGTTGATGATCTAGTTTGGATGTCATGGATTTGTTGTTGAAGCATTTGGATTTGTTTTAGAATGGGATCCAAAGATAATGTAGATCCTTGAGTGTTTTGGGAAGCACTAGGTTGTTGAGTATTTTGGGAAGCACTATGTTGTTGAGAGTTTTGGGAAGCACTATGTTGTTGAGTTTTTTCCTTTGCTCCATGAGCATGTGTCTCTTGAGAACCACTAGGGATTTCTTGATTATTTGTGATAGGTGATTCTTTAAGAGTGGAGACATCAAAATCACTTGGAAATTTTTCCCCTTGTTGAGCAAACATGAGGAAATACATCTCTTTATCCATGTCTAAGAGTCTTTCCATGACATTGTAGAATTTAGCATCTTGCATAGCATCTCTCAATTCCTTATATGTGGGTTCTTCATCTGATGTAAAAATTGAAGTTTTCTTAGGAATTCCAAATGACCAAGGGTTGTCCTCATTGTTGTTGTTTCCTTCCATCTTGTCTACAAATTCTAGATCAACAATTTGTTTGAGTTTCTGAGATCGAGTTTGAACCATAAGATGTGAAAGATGATGTCGGGATGGAAGATTTTGATGAAAGATTTCGAATGTGTTTCATTAGATAGATGTAGAAGTGAACCTAAAAGTGTTGAGATAAGGATGAAAATTTGATAATCTAAGTCTATAGGAGGTATGGAGCTCACTATGAATAGACAAAGAGAATCAAAAGATAATAACCTAGGTAAGTTTATTGATCGAGGATGATAAACTCACAAAGATCAAGATCTAATAAGTAAAGTAATGAATCAACACTAATTGGAAAATTTTGAAGATTTGGAATGACTTTGGGGATTTTGGATGAAAGAAAAATGATGAATTTGGGTGAAAATGGTCAAATTGAAGATCAAAGGTCTGTGTAAGTCGAATGTTTTTCTAGAATCACACTGAAGACTAAAATGGGTATCTGAAAAAGTTATTTTGAAATTTCCAAGGTCTGTAGAAATGCTCTTTGTTATGTATGCGCAACAACAAATGCACAGGAAAGTCAGGTATATGCGTAGTACAATCAGATGAATGTGCAACAATGTTTGATAAATGCGCAATGACAGTAATAAAGGTGCAGCAGGTTTGAACAGATGCGCATAAACAAAGGATAAATGCGCAGGTTCTGGTTTTCTGATGATTTTGGCTTAAAAATTTGAATTTTTTTATTTTTTGATGGTTTGGTTTTTCACAAAGTAAAATGCATAAACACACACACGCAAGACATAAATGATCTAATCTAAATTAATCTAGTATGTATGCACAAACACACTTACAATCCTAAGGTTGGCAAGGGCAATATCTGTTGAATCCCTACTTGGATAATAAAATCCAGCCACGCAAATTCAAAGCAGACAGTCTAGGAACTTGGAGGCATGAGCTCCTCCTTACAGTGCACTCACTTCTCTGGCACACCAAGTTCCAAATTCAATGGGTCATTACTTCCCAAAGAAATGTTATCTCTACTTTGAACCATGAGTAATGTGGGGTGTCTTCACGGGCTTGGGTGACCCCTTGAGCCAGCAAATAGAGGGTTTTTGGCCACTAAACAAAAGATTGTAGTAAGGACATCTATTCAGGTGGTTGTGATCAAGTCATTTTCCCAATTAAGGGCACTCTCCCAATCCTTCCAAAGTAAGATTTTCACCTTAACAATGTAGGGACTTTAACGCACCATGAGGGTACTAGAGGAGATTTTGGTTGCCACAATGAATTTAAACCTGTCCACTGTGAGACTAATCACAATGGTATTTTTTATATACTGATTTGGAAGGGCTTGTCTTTAGCCTATTATAGGTTGGGTCGTTCCTTGGGGTGAGTACCTCTTTTCCCACCAAAGATCACCCTCTAAAGATTATAACAGTTTCTCTTACACCCAAGATCCACAAATGGCGAGGGGAGAGGATACGTTGTTATAACCTTGGGATTACAAAAAGCTTCTAAAAGCAAGACACAACAAACAAATAATCTACACTACAGAAGACAAATAAAATAGAAATGCATGTTGTATTTTAAGCCCAAACAAAGATTATGGTCTCTTTTATAAATCCCCTTATTGGTCTTCTAAGGAACCTGCAAGTACACTGATTAGTAATCTTGGAGGGGTCTTCAAAATTGACCTGCAAAAAAAGCCTAAAAAACTACAAGAATGAACAAAAACTCATTAAGATAGTCAGCTAAAAACACAAATAACATAAATATGAAATTTAAAGACTAAATGAATGTGCAGAAATAGAATTCAAATGCGCGGGAACAGTCAATAAATTCATAGGAAAATCCAATGCATAGAAATATGATATGGATGCACCACACGATGTTATGCATACGAAACAATAATGGATGCACAATAGAAAGTTATGGAAGTGTAGAAGTCATGAATGAATGTGCAAAGAGAATGAAAAGACAAAGATGAGAAATGTCTAGTGGCAAGGAAGATTAATGCGCTACAAAAATTGATATATGCGCAACAATCAGGAATAAATGTGCAGAAAAATCCTGTAGAATTCTGCACATGGAAAACTGAAAAATAGAATGTTAAATTTCATGGGGATGCCCTACGGTGGGCACCAAAAATGTATGCAAATTAGATGTCTAACTAGTATAAATGAAATATTAACTAATTCTAAGCTAATAAATCAATCTAAATGCTACCCAATGAAGATTACAAAATGATCAAATGAAGAACTAAAACAAATTTACCTTCACTTACCCATTGTAGCTTGTCTCCATTGTCCTCCTTGCCTTGATTTCTTGGAGATGTTGAGCTCTCAAATTTCCAAATGAAGCTCCTTCCCAAGATGCTCTCAAAGTGTGGAGATTTGAGTGAATATATGCAAAATGGCCTAAGCTTGATTATGCAAAAATAATGGATGAAATGCAAGTGATATAAAAATGGCTTGGATGCTTGGCTATTTGTATGATTGTATGCTTGAGATCACTATTGCTTGATTTCCTATTACTTGATTACCTATTAGCTATTAGCTCAAAAAGGGAAAATGAGGCTCCTTTTATAGATTTTTGGAGGACTCAAGCCTAGGTGGCACAATCCAAGGGTGGAGATTTAAAGGTGGAAGGTCCTAGGGCTAGGATTGACTTGGTTGAAGGGGTTGAGAGAAAGGAGGATATAGTTGGAATGTGAGAGGAAGAATAGGGAGGATGTTCCTCCTACATTGACATGGAAGAGAAGAAGGAGGGGAAAGACACATGTCAAGTGTCTCACAAAGACCAATGAGAGGAAGAAGGAAGGACTTTTTCCTCATGAGGACTCTTGGTACAAGTGTCCCATGAGTCACCTTGAACTCTTTGAGGTGGCTTAAGAAGCTCCTTAGGAATAGGGATAGCCTCTTGACTTAGTGTAGGGGAAGACATGTGGTCATGACACCAAGTCTTATGAGGCCACATAGCCCTTAGGAATAGGACATGTATGGGTGAGGATAATGAGTATTTAATAATTAATAATAATTAATTATTTTAGCCAAGGTGATGTGTCAAGTGACTAGATGGATGAGGTGGACTAGGAGACTTAGTCATATTTAGTGATTGTGTTAATTGATTAAATCACTTAAATAGGACTATTTAGAAGACTTAGGATAGGAGAATAAACTATAGTGAATTTATCAAATAAATTTAATAATTTATCTATAATATATATATATATTATCGATAAAAGGCCGAAGCCAATAATTTTATTAATCATAAGCCAATGATACAAGAGTAAAAACCCTCTCAGTGCAGGCACTAGTAGGAAAGATCAGGTTTGAGAAAACCTCCAGCCGTGCCTGGGACCGTAGTCCGGATTCAGATACATAAAATTTAGGAGAACATACCCTCCAAGATCAAATTCATAATATTGTATTTTATAGATTTCATATGAAACTATTCTATATCTTTTTTTATTTTTCTATGTTACTCAGGTACCCCAGAAAACTAGAAAACCTTCCTTATATGAATAACGCTCATAGTTTTTGTTCAATTCCTTTCTTCTGAAGTCCATCTCATGAGAAACAATGTGTCTGGCTCAGGGGTTATCTTTTCATATATTATCTTGTCCAAGATTTAGCTCCTCCAGATGACTCTTGACCCTTCATTACCTAAAATGTCTAAAATTCTGGCTAAGATCCTTGTTAGTACTTTCATAATATACTTTGTTATTGATCTGAGATTTAAAAACTACTGATAAGAGAGTCCTTGTCAAGTGGAGCCTAATAATATAAAAACTTGTTTAAAAGAAGATACCTACACCTATTCCCCCTGGTTTATGCATATTGTGGGACTAGCCGCTCTTTGTTCCTGGACTAAGTCTAAAGAAACTATCATCATACTCTTATAAATGGAACACTACTTTGGAAACCCTATTTTAAAACTATGGTAAACCATTTCCTATTATTTATAAGAAATGTGAAATTAATCCTTCTTATAAACAAAGAAATATCTATTTTGACTAAATTAGTTGAGTTTGTTAGCTTGGTAGGATGAGACGGGAAGAAACTAAAAGTCAATATGAGTTAGTAAGCATATAGAGAAATATCCATTCCTTGTAATCATGGTCTTATTATGTTGATCACAAAGAAACATCCATACACATGTCCATAATCTCTTTAAGATATAGCACCATATATAATTATGCTAATGATCTAAAATAAAAGGCCAACCACTACAAAGGGCAAGGACAACTACCACAAAATCCCATAGCTGAGGAGCAATATAACACAAAAACCACTGAAGCATAAGAGCACCAGGGTAGTCTCTTTCCTGAAGCCAATATATAGTATATATATATTGACTTCAAGATAACATATTACCTTGGTATTCAAATCTGAAACTAAGCTAAATCCAGAACTTGAAGCATATGGCTAGGGAGAAGAGCATGAAATAAAAGGAGACTACTAGACCTAAACTTAGAAATAAGAACCATAATGAAATCCATTTGTCATGGAGGTACAGTTTATCATTAATGTCATGCAAAGGAATATCTCTAAGAGCTAAGGTTAGTAACACTTGTATCAATCTCCATTTACTTAACTGATCTTTCTCTATCTCATGAATCAAGAGTGACAGATATATTTAAGACCCTGCTGGCACATATTCATGGAGACAAATTAAGCATTCTAATAGAATAAATATATATGACTACTCATTGGTCACATATATACTGAAGCCTAGCTATTAATGTTAAGCTCTTTTGTAACATTTGTCATTTTCCTGAATTAAGCTATCAGTCAGTATAAAAAGTGAAAATCCATAATATCTTGTAATTGATATTAAAACTGTAATGATAATATTAGAAATGACCCTTAGTTTTTATCTGAGTCATGCTTAGATACATCTGTTGATATTCTAGTCGATAGTATTGTTTGATACTATCAACGTAATCTATTTTAGTAATACCAAATGTTCTAATCTACTTTGCAGTTTAGCTTTGGATAGTTGTATTAAACAATTCCTCAAATTATCATTATTTACAAGGTAGGAGCCAATTTATACATCAATCTCTGTATTGAAATTCAGACCATAACTAGTATCATTATTACTGTTGAGAAAGAAACCAAAGTCCGTTAAAAGTTATACATAACTAGCTGGAATAAAGTAGCAAATACTCATCCCTAGGAAAATATGATCAGTTAATCAAAGGCTTAAAGGATGAATGCATGAAATTGAAGTTATATTTAACTATATGTATGTATGTATGTATCTATGTATCTATGTATCTATGTGTGTGTGTGTGTGTGTGTGTGTGTGTGTGTGTGTGTGTGTGTGTGTGTGTGTGTGTGTGTATATATATATATATATATATATATATATGTATATATATATATACATATATATATATATATACATATATATATATATACATATATATATATATATACATACATATATATATATATACATATATATATATATATATATATATATATATATATATATATATATATATATATATACATATATATATATATATATACATATATATATATATACATATATATATATATACATATATATATATATACATATATATATATATATATATACATATATATATATATATATATATATATATACATATATATATATATATAGACATATATATATATATAAGAATGTATATCTGATGTCTCGCTCCTCTGAATGATGCTACTTAAATCAAAGCAACATTGATCTAAAGAAGAGTTTGAAACTAAAAACAATTATAGGAATAACAGGAATCAAGATCGTTGTATTGAAAATCCAGATTAGTATATTGAAAATTAGACCATAAATTGCATCATTATTACTGTTCACTAAAATGATGTTCTTAACTAGCTGGAATAAAGTATCAATTACTTATCCCTAGGAAAATAGTATCGGTTAATCAGAAGCTTAATCAGTAAAAATATATTAACATAATAGAACTTTGGCTAATGTCTTAGCTGATTACCTTATATTGGCTCTCCAAACCAGTTTGTCATATAGTAGGGAAAAACTGAAAGGAATCTAATAAAATTACATTATACTGAGATCTTTCCTTAAGTAGTATGAGCTACCAATTTCATAAGCAATGTACGCCACCCATTTGCTAGCACAAATTGATTATTTTAAATAAAGTTATAGATTATAAAATTGGGGGAAAGCCTTAAACTATCTTAAGAATATGTTATGATTAAAGGGAAATGTTAAGACAATCCTCAGACGGGAAAGAGCCAGGCTTATTCTGAGATTAAAAAAATGTTAAAATTTACATTAAAGCTCAAAGGAAAATATGAGGTAAATATGATGGCTAATCTTAAATCTATAAAAGGATCTCCCCGTCAAGCTAAAAGGGAACAAAGTACCTGAAAGAGATTAAAAAATAGGACGAGACAACGATCAACATGGTAATTTCTAATCTAAAGTCAATGTATAGCAGCTATATATCAACTTCAAGATTAGAGATTGCCAAGGTAACCTTGCCTAAAGCAAACTCATAGCCTGCAAAACTAAGAGGAGAATCAAGATTATAAATAGGAGCTACTGAAAAGATTCCTGAAAAACCTTGCCATTTGTCCTATTATTAAAAGGAACATAATAACCAAATATCCATATTTGTAACATAGAACTTGTGCTTATTAGGGCCTTCCAGTTACACAGGGTGCCTATTTTAGCTAAACATACATAAAGATTTTGTTTACAAAGAAGAAGGATTAATTTTAACTACCTTAAGAACCATGTGTCACATACCAACTGATATACCATAAAAGATGCTACAAAGTTTAATATTCAAAATAGAGAATATACAATAATGCCTGAATTTGCAAGAATAAGATGAATAACAAACTTATCAATATCATGATATTGGGATTGCAAAAATGGAGTACTATCCTAGAAGAGGATACAGGAATAGGACGAATCCTTATGATAATCTTCTAAACTTCAGAGAAAAGGGGTGATGATTCTTTTACACTTGATGCCTAGGTTTATGACCTCGTTTCTTTCTTTTCCTATCATGTTTAGCCATTAGAGGTGTTATGTCGGAGGATTCATCAACTTTAGTGTCACTAAAACCTTCTTTGTCTGTATTTCCCATGTCATCCTCATGCCAATAAATGTAAAACTAGTCCTCGCCTCAAGTAATCTAACATGGAAAAAGTAAAACAAAAAATCCAAATTTCTTATAATAATAGGGCCTCTAGAGATAAGAGTGGCTAGATCTTCAGTTTCTAAGATAGGATGAGAGGGAGTTGGTTTGCCACCAATAATTGGGGAATTGAAAAATCTAGGTTTAGTGATGGTGAGATCTCTAATATTATTGATAACTGCATCCAAGCCTCCTAGGAATTTCTTTTTGAATAGTCAGGAACATAATCTCCCAATATTGACTTTCGCTAGGTCTACTTGGGATGCCGAGGCTATGAACATTGATGGTATGTCAGAATTTACATGGTAATGGTCTTCATTCAATAAAAACTCCATCCCAAGTATCTTGTAGACTACCCTGATGATTATAGAATGAGTGCTTAACATGATAGATTTGAGTCTCTTAATATCTATGGGTCCATCAAAGGTTGTTTGAGGATTCAGGTCCCTCAATTTAATAGGGGTAGTCATTGGTGCATGAAAGAGGCTACAGAATCAGGGTTGAAAATAAAGAGGAGGGAAGCTATTATAGTAAAGGGTGAGTCTGATCGTATTCTAACTGATCATATGCCACTTTTGAGTTTTAGGATAAATGTAAGAATCTAAATTTAAATTAGTTATTACTATCAAACCATTGAAAGAGAATATGGCTCATGAAATTCCAAGAAAGTCCTGGTATACTTCTAAATTTAAGTCATAGTTTATATAAATGAGAGAGAGCATATTATAAAATGTAAACGTAGTTTTAACTGTATGAAAAGTATGACGAGTGTCTTGGACTACATAACACCCAAAAAACTTAATACAAAATATTTAAACTGTCCTTTTTAATAAATTTTGTCTACTCCTATCTATATTATCTAGGTAATGTCATTCTTAACCATATCTTAGCTGCTTCTTACTTCATCTCCTTGAACACTATCAGTACATCCTCATCTGCGTCACAAATTTTTTGGCCACGGGAGTTACACTTAACCGTCAGTGCTATGAATCATATCCTATGTGCTTCATCTTCATGTTAATCCTCTGGCATATCGTATCCTTCTTCTCTCCAGTAATCTTTCAACCATTCTGTAGACATAGGCTTTCCTAGCATAGATTTCATCAGAAAATCCATATTCCTTTTCATAGCAAGCTAAAACATCTCAAAGATAACTACCTCTTTGTGGACTAAAATTGGTCATTTCTGAGAAATTGGGATTGGGGGGATTTGGTCTTCTTCAATTCCTGATTCTCATATAAATTTCTAGGAATGGGATATGGTTCTCCGAGTCTATATAGTGTAAAGTAGCCTCTAGGCCTTCCAGTATATCTTTGTTGAAGATCTTTTTGGTAGCATTAAGAATTTTCTCTTTTGGATATCCGGCCTCTATTGCCAGTGATATGATTAAACCAATGATATGACCATTTACCCATACTGTGAATGCATTATCGAAGTAAAATTCTCCCAGGCTCTTCTCAAGGGCCCTTCTACAGTCATTGGAGATATCCAGTGGGATATTATTCCATCTTTCTAGTAGAATTGGATCTTGAAATGCCATCTAACGCTTCCCATGAGAGAAAGTTAATACATTAGTCTCCATTCCTATACCTTACTAGCTTGCAGAGAGACATTTTGTTTTAGGAGTGATTGTTTGATCGAGGGTTATATTCTATTGTGAAGGGTTTGGAAAAATTCATGTGAGGGGTTTAATAAGATGACCTATCCTAAAAATCATGACAATTAAGGGCACTTTGAGGAAATGAACTCAGGAAAGTACATGGGTCTTGTGACGCCATTCCAATTGATGATGAAAGTCAGGTACTACTTTCTAGGAATTTGGATTAGGCTGTGAAGATTTCAGAAGATCACTGACTCAAAATTTAATGACTAAAGTTCTAAGATGAAGGGAAAAAGCTAGTCTCAATATGAGCTAAGCTGATAATAAGACATAAATGAGTGTTTTAATGCTATCGATACTAGTCCTTCTTTGTTGATATTCTGTCACTATAATGATTAAACTAAAACATCTATAATTAAAGTCACTTTTTAACTAGTTACAACTTTAATTTGTTGGCAATAGGCTAAGGCTAAACTACTAAATTTAAGTTACTGGGATAATGATCAGATGTAATATTGGGAGAGTATCTACATTGTGAGTAGAGATTAATGGATAAGTTGAAGAGTATTTAAGAATATTAGATTGAGTTCTAAAGGAAATAAAATAAATTAAAACTTAGGACTTAGAGTGATTGTGGTATATTGTATTTAAGGGATATTTATGTAATTGTTGAGGACTTAAGTTTTCAATTTGATTCCTAAGTTGGGAAGAATGTTTAAATATATTTCAATATGATTGGTAGGCTTCTTGGTATTTTATATTTACATAAAGGAATTTTATATCTCGAATAATGGTTCCCCCTGTTAATTGATAAGGATGACTTCTTCATTTATCCTTTCTACACCTTTGTTAGCTAATGCATCAGCAACCTGATTACCTTCCCTGTAAATATGATTGATCGTAAAATGATTAAAAGCCTCAAGAAGATTTATCCCTCTATTGACTAGACCATTCAGTTTCCAGTTTGGGGTTTTACCTGATCTAAGAGCATTAATAATAATTGTTGAGTCTCCTTCTATATTTATGTTATCTAAATTGAGTTTCCTACATAATAATATTCCTTCGATAAGGGAAGTACCTTCTACTATATTATTGGAAGTAATCCCTAAATCTCCACATCTATATGCTATTAGTTTCCATACCTAATTATGAATACAACATCCAAATCCTGCCTTCCTAGGATTGCCTTTAGAGGCACCATCAAAATTAAGTTTATACCAACCTTCAGAGGGTGGTTTCCAAACACATTTACTTCTAAGATTTTATTTGTCTATGCCTTGTTGGCCAATGAACGGGGGTATCTTCAACCCAAACCACAGCTTTCTTAATCTCTCATCTTCTAGGGAGAACTGTATATCACTTCTACCAGTAAAGTTGTGATTGTTTACAACTTCCACTATGCATGCTTCTAGCTTATTTAAAAATTGGTCGTGATCCATACTCTTATCCTTGAATATTCTTCTATTTCTTTTCTTCCATACTTCCCAGATTAACATTGAGGGAGCTATAATCCAAATCTTCCCAAACATACCATGATCTTTCTTACTAGGCCAAAATTTAAGCATATCCTTTAAGTTATTAGGAAAGGTCATCTGCTAGTTTAATTTTTGAGCTAGCCATGTCCAACATTGTTGTGTGAACTGACATTCTAAAAAGAGATGATCTATGGTTTCAACAGATTTTTTACATAGCACACATCTGGATGGACCCTGATATCCCATTTTTTGGAACCATTCTGCAGTCAAAATTATGTGTTGGGCAGTAGCCCAAGTGAACATACCTACTTTTGGTAGATAGTTTTTGTTCCAACAAAGATCAAATGGGAGTGAAGTGGTACTAGAGGGAAGAGAAGATTGAGAGGCATACCCATATTTGGTATTGTACTCCCCATTTTTAGCAATTGCCCAGATAATTCTATCTGCATTAACTGATGGGTTAATTTTCTTCTCAATTAGGAGTTTTTCTAGTGCTGATCTAAAGGATTCTATTAATCCTAAGTGGCCCAGAGATTTCCATGTCCAACCTAAAGCCAGATTGTTGTCTAAGATGTCTATATAATCTTTAACGAAAATGCCCATTGAGTTTTTAATAAGATCTATAGCTAGTTCATTGTTCAATATTGACTTAAGTGAGGGGAGGTTTCCCTAGGAGTCTTCCCAAAATAATGCATTCTCCACATTCCCAATATCCCATGAGATATTATCTGTTATGATCTTCCTACACTCCAAAATAAAGTTCTAGACTCTTGACCCATTGGGTGGCCAAGGGTGTCTAAAGATACTTAATTCATCCTTACCGTCTAGATATTTGTGTCTGAGAATCTTGACCAATTTAGTTGTGGGGTCTTTATACATTTCCACACTAGCTTAGCACCTAATGCTAAGTTTTTTTGTTTAGAATTTTTGATGTTCAACCCTCTTTCTTCCCTGGGTTTGCAAATCTTATCCCAGGCAATCATTGCTAGCTTTTTTTTCTCACTTGTGCCTTGCCACAAGAAGTCCCTAAGTTTTTTGTTTATATTTCTTTCTACTCTTTGGGTAGGCTCATACACATCATTTGGAAAGTTGGACTTGCAAATAAAATTGATTTTATTATTATTGCTTTACCAGCACTAGACAACCACTTACCTTTCCAAAAATTAGCTTTTTTGTCTATATTGTTCAAGGTTTTGTCCCAAAGATTTGTAGATCCATTACCTTTGTCTAGGGGGAGTCCTAAATATTTATAGGGCATCTTACCTTTGTTAAGTTCTAGAATACCACATATGTTTCTCTGGATACTTTTTGTAGTGTTGAAGGAATAAATTTTTGACTTACCTTTATTAATATTCTACCCTAAAGCTCTGGAATAAAGATCTAGAATATTTTTAATAGCCTTGGCTTCTAAAATTGTGGCTTTCTTGAAAAGAAGATTGTCATCCACAAATTGTTGGTGAGTGCAGGCATCTACTCCTTCAGTGATTTTGATACCAGATATCTTATTCTCATTCTTAGCTAGATTTAGAGTTCTACCCAGAGCTTCAGCCATAATAATGAAAAGAAAGGGGGATAAGGGATCACCTTGTCTTATTCCTTGAGAGATATTAAAAAAACCTACAGGGGAGCCATTTAATAAAATTGACATTTTAGGGCTAGAAATGCATTAAAAAATTAATTTGATCCCATTTTTTGAAAAGCCAAAGAATTCTAGATATTTACATAGAAATCTCCAGTCTACCTTATCATACACTTTCTTGATATCTAATTTAATAAGCATACTTGGGAAGTGGTTATGTTGAATAGTGTGAATAGCCTCTTGTGCTATGATTACCCCATCAAGAATAGATCTACCCGGAATGAAACCAGATTGTTCCTTTGAAATGATGAATGGGAGAACCTTTTTAACCTATTTGCTAAAATTTTGGTAAGAAGTTTATATATCGTGTTATAGAGTCATATAGGTCTATAATCCTCAAAGCTCTCAGGATTGGAGTTTTTCAGGATCAAGTCAATATTAATTAAATAATAAATATTTAATTAATTAATGAAGTCACTTTTTAGTGTATACAGATGTCTAACAAACTAGTTCTGGAACAACTTACTATGCTGGGAAATGATATTAAGAAATTACTAGGTGTGTATACTAGAGACAATATATATATATACTAGGACTACAAACTGGCTTTTCCTTAATAACAAAATTGTCTAGCTACTCATGGACTCAATTCATCATTATGCGCTTCCCTTTCTTGTCTAGTACTTCACTACCTTCATTAATAGCCTTGCATTTTGTACTCCCTTTTCTCCCATCCTTCACCCTACAATAAGCCCCTTCTTCTACATTGTCCCGGTTATCTTCCTTGTCCAAGAATGAGGTGTTGGCTATGTCCACTACCTCTTCATACTCTTATTCCCTCAAGTATTGAGAAAACCAATTCCTACTATTTGGCCTTTTGATATGAAAAATCCATAGCAGGAAATTCATATTCCTTTCAATTTCTAGCACTCTCTCTTCAAACCTATCCTATTCCTCTATTTCTAAAATGGGGTACCTTAGAACTAGTTTATTCCTCCACATGTTTCTACCATAATGCAGGGTTTAGGGATTATTAGGTCATCATTTATATTGAGAAGAATCTCATCAAGGTTAGCCAGAATGAAACTCTTAAAGATGCTCCTGCAAATGCTTTTAACCACCTCCCTATCCCTTTCCAAGTACTTTGCTAATGCTAGAAAAATAGATGCTATATCCAAATTTTCCCTAGTTCTATCAACATTTAGACAATAGTCATCTCCAAACATCTTCATAATAGCACCAGTTATCAATGCATGAGGAAATTTTATAATACCTTCCTAATGCTTCTTCATCACCACATTTGTAATAGATATCTACCTCTTTCTGTAAGCGAGTTTCACAAGAGTATCCATCGTAGCAAAGAGTTTTCGCAAATCCTAGAGACAAAGAATTTTAATAACCGTAATAAAAAGGACTCATATTGCAAATTTTTATAGGCATAAGTGAAAAGGAGACAGTATTTCTAATAATGGTTTGTTTTTTATTAAGGAAAAAATAATTTTTTAAGGGAACAATAACCCTTTACAACAGGAGAGAAAGATAGGAAACATCATCACAACACAAAAATAGATAGTTCGGGGAAACAGTTCACAGAACAATAGAAACCCCCCCAGCACTAGAAACCAACAAAACAAGACCAACACACCAAAAAAATAGGGCGGCAACCAACCAGGACAGCTAAGACATTTTTTCCATAAATTTTTCTTTGTCCTCCTTCAGCATATCAAATTGTTGGATGGAGTCCTAGAGAGCCATGATTTATTTTGAATTATCTGCTTTCTTTTTCTTTGTACTCGCTCTAGTGAGAGAGCTAGGGCCAACATGTTTAGGTCCTTTGGTATCATCATCTTCAATAACAATGGGGTTGTTATTCCCTTCCAGAACATAGAGAATGGCCCTTAGGTTTTCAGTGGTTATCTTCATGCCCTCAAAGTTCTGTTTCATTATTCTATTGAGGGTTTCTTCAATGACTAGGATACAGCTGGAGGTAGTCTGAATGCAGTAGTTGACAATAGTAAAAAAAAATTGTTCAAGCTTCTCCATCAGACCTTATCCAGTAGAGCCCTCAACTGTCACAACATCAGTGCTAGCAGTGATCATGGGCTTGGCCATCAATAGGGAGACTTTGTTAACTCTTTCTTCCAACTTAGAATACTTGATACTAATGTCTTTTAATTCATCATAAAACTAGGAGTTCATTTGTATGGCTATACGAACCCTCTCTTTGAGAACCTACATGAACCCAAAATTACCTTTACCCTTATCAGTGTGTTCCTCCTAGCTATTCCCAATATTCTTCTCTGGGTTCTTCTTGTCACTACCCTCTTATTTTTTCTCTTTGGCCTTCTCAGAGATAGCCCTAGAAATCATTTCCTCCTTGGAGGATGAGTTAGCATAATCCATGAGAATGAGGGAAATATGGGTAGTAGGGTTGTAACACTCTTCAATATGAGCAATAGAAAAAGAACCGGGAGGATCAGAACCAGCCACAGCCTAAGGGCTAGCACCCATGACATTTTTCTCTATCTCAGTAGCCTCCTCGAGAACATAGTTATCACTCGGGCCTTCAGTATTCAAATCCCCAGTTTTGGCACTACTATCTTTTTCGCTCTCAGTATCTAAGGAAGGCTCAGAGATAAAATCCTGAGGGACTTGGTCCTCGTCATCATGATAGTCACTGAGATTATGATCCTCTTCCTGCACCTCCATATCTTCCTCAGTATCCATACCCACCTCCTCAGAGAGGAATTTGGTAGCTTCATCCAAGTCATTGTTATTATCTCCTTCTCGCACACCAGTGTCTTCGTCAATGTTCCTGTGAGCCTCTTCCATGAGGAATTTGGTCGCTTCTATCATCTCACTAGTAGGGTTACCTTTCTTTTTCTTCTTAGGAGTTTTACTATCAGTCAGGAGGGATATTTTACCCTTATTCTTCTTGATCTTCCTAGGGACCAGAGCTGCATCTTGGAGATTAGACTTGGCATACTCATAAATGAGAAAAATAAGCCCATCATGAAGAATAGGCTTCTCAGGCTTCATCCTATTTTCCAAAATGTTAGTACCAAGGAACTACAACAGAAGGTAAGGAAAAAAGATTTTCCTTTTGTAACAGAAATGATTCACCATCATGAAATGAAAATTATAGACTCTAGTGTACCAACCCTCAAGAGTAAAATACTACATAAGGGCTTTGACAAGTTTAGCCCAAAGTAGTTTCATTTGACTACAAAGAACAAAATCTCCAGACTGTTTCAAAAGGAGTGCTTTCTCACCTTCAGAATTAGGGTACATTTTAGCCGCATTCTGGGCCATGATCCCACCTCTATAGTACTTTAAACTAGACATTTGAAGACCCATAATCTTAGAGATAATATTTTTAGTAATGCTAAAGGTTTTACCACAAAGGGTAACTTTACCATTATCCCAGCTGTCAGCGAATTCCTTGGAAATGTCCTTGTTGTAGCTGTGTAATTTCTCCATATAAGGCGTGACACCACCTTCTTGGAACTTTTCCCAGACTTTGGCTTCCTTCTTCCATTTGCACACAATCTGTTCCTCATGTTTCATTTTACCCCCCATGATACCAGAATCCTAGAAACCAGAATTAGTCGCCGAGTAATTGCCAAAAGTATAGACACAAATGCTAAGCAAGAAAGTACCGAAGGCCGCCACTTTAATAGGATTAAAGAAAGCAATGATGACACAAAACACACACTTTTTATTATTTCTGCCAAATCCTTTAAGCATGCGAGGTGTGATCGTGAGGCTATTCTGCCAAGTATCCTTTCTAATCATCATAATTATTAATTAATCCAATATTTGATGGATTTGGTCATACCTTATGAGGCTAAGGAATTCATTACTTAAGCCTTGATTACCATGCGAGCAACTAACATCATCACTGTGAGCTCCCACATTCACCAGGCTGTCAACCACAGTGTTAGCTTCTCTAAACACGTGGGAGACATGTGTGTCTTCAAACTCATTAAGGTACCTTTTAATCTATTTGATGATGAGCTTCGTATTCCATGACAAATTATGATTACCTTTGATACATTTGATTGTATTTATGGAGTCCCCTTCTAGCTAGAGTTTGGTGCAATTTAGATCCTTGGCTAGCTTACAAGTATGAAGGGTTGCCATAGCCTCGGCTACATGGCTAGATTGGATCCCAATAGGTAAATTTGTATCAACAATAAAAAAACCTTGGGGGTTTCTAATTATGCTCCCACAACCAACAATGTCAGGATTACCCTTCGCCGAGCCATCAAAATTAACTTTGTACCATCCAAGAGGAGGAGAGAGCCAAAAAAAACCACCACGATTATTGGGGGTAGCCTTAGGTATGGAAGAGAAACTCTAGTTAGTAAGGACATCCTTATCATTGATGCCTTCTAGCAATTTCAGTCTTTGATCACAAGCTAGGTGGGCATTTTCTATAATACTTCTAATAGCTTTAAAGCCAACCAACACAGGAGTAGAAAGGTTGTTTCCGAATACCTAATTGTTTCTTTCTTTCCAAATCCTCCAAATAACATGGGGAGTAGTATAATTCCAGATCAATTTACCCAAGTTATGGGAAAAATGAGAGAGCCATTGGGAAATGAAGTCATGGATTGTGATAGGGAACACCCAACTGATATTCCAGTGTTGCAACACAGTCGACCAGACCTCCCTAGAAAAAGTGCAATGTAAGAGAAGGTGGAGGGAAGTTTCAGCATCTTGCAAGTAGAGGTAGCATCTATTAGGCAGCATCCAACCTTTCTTAACTAGGTTCTCAATGGCAAGAACTTTGTCCTAAACAATCAACCAGTAAAAAATGTTAATTTTCAGGATAAGGGAAGGAGTCCAAACGTTAGCCCAAAGTGGAAGATAAAGAGTACACTAAAGCCACCAATAATTTTCCGCTAGGATTAGGGGACCAGATGAGTTGATCATTAACATTCTCATTGATAAGCCAGGGAGTTAAGTCCCGAACAACATTTTTCAGCTGGGGGTCTATGTCGCCAAGTCTAATCCACTTATTATTTCTCCAGTAATCAGATATTTTTCTCCCAATTCTGTTAGAACATAATTCCTCTTGAGAGGCAAAATCATTGTGCTGGATGAGGGGTTTATCCTTGATCCAAGGAACCTCCTAGAAGTTGATCACCCTACCATTGCCAACACTCCACCTAGCACCTTTGGCAGTAATAGATTTAGCTTTCAAGATATTGTTCTAGATGAATGACCCATGAACATGGATGGGGGAAGTGAGGAAGGCATCGATGGAAGGGGTGGAAAAGAGGTACTTGCATTTGAGAATTTTATTCCACTCTTTTTCCTCTTCAAAGGTTCTCCAAACTTGCTTAGCAAGAAAAGCCAGATTGAAATCTTTGATTTTCCTAATACCAAGACCACCATACTTGATAGGTTTGCAGACATTCTCCCTGGCCATGAGATGATTCCTTCTTTTCTCCTTTGTACCAGACCACAAAAATCTTTTTTGCAAACGCTCAATAGTGTTAGCAAACTTAGAAGGGATTTTGAAGAGGCTCAAAGAAAAAATAGGAAGGTTATGAAGGGAGGCTTTGAGTATGATGATCTTTCTAGCTTGGCTGAGAAGAGCCCCTTTCCATCCAGCCAGCATCCAATTGAATTTATCATCAATGCCATTCCAGATGGATTCTAGAGGTTTCAGACCCAAAAGAAGACCCAGGTAGCTAGAAGGGAAAGAGGAGATCTTACAACCAAGAATAGTCACCATTTTTTGATATCTATGCAAGGGGTTATTGATAAAGAAATGAGAGATTGTCTCCCAGTTGATAAGTTGGCCCATAGAAGAAGAGTAGATATTGAGAGCTTTCTTGCAATTTTTGGCTTCTTTGATTGAAGAAGATCCCATAAGAACCGTGTCATCCACAAATTGTTCATGAGAACAAGGTTGGAATGAAGATGAGGGGATCAAACCATGAATATGGCCATCATGAACCCATTTAGAGAAAATTCTTCCCAAGGCACTTAGCCAGAATGGAAAAGAAGATGGGAGAGATAGGATCCCCCTGGTGGAGAACTCTAGTCAGGAAGAAGAAGTTGGAAGCTGAACCATTCACCAACACCAAAATAGAAGGTGTGGAGATTAGTTGCTAGATGAGGTTCAACACACACTCTGAAAATCCAAAGGTGAGAAGAACTCTGTAGAGGAAGTCCCAATTCACCTTGTCGTCAGCTTTAGAGAGGTCGACCTTCATGAGGAAACCTTGTTTCTGTGAGACCTCCAATGAATGGATATTCTCATGAACAATAATAATAGAGTCTAAGATTTGTCGTCCAAGCAAAAAACCATTTTTATAGGGGGAAATAATCACAGGGAGGAAAGCCAAAATTCTCACAGTGAGGACTTTAGAGATGATCTTGTAGAAGGTATTGCAGAGGTTGATCAGTCTAAATCTCTCCAAAGAATCGGCACCAAGTTTCTTAGGGATAAGAACAAAGAAGGTTGAATTAGCTTCCTTAAGTAAGGAACTAGCTCCAAAGAACTCTTTAACCTCAGTCGAGACATATTTTCCAACAATGTGCCAGAAGGATTGGAAAAAGA
>BSBK01008086.1:642500-650000 GCA_027943335.1 Chamaecyparis obtusa | reverse complement strand
TGGACTCACTTTGAGTTGGTGTGAAGAGTTAAATGTTCCACTTTTGGATTCACTTTGAGTTGGTGTGAAGAGTTAATGTTCCACTTTTGGACTCACTTTGAGTTTGTGTGAAGGGTTAAGTGTTCCACTTTTTGGACTCACTTTACATTCTCTTGAAGGGTTAAATGTTCCACTTTTGGACTCACTTCACATTCTCTTGAAGGGTTAAATGTTCCACTTTTAGACTCGCTTCACATTCTCTTGAAGGGTTAAATGTTTCACTTTTGGACTCGCTTCACATTATCTTAAAGGGTTAAATGTTCCACTTTTGGACTCGCTTCGTATTCACTTGAAGGGTTAAGTGTCCCACTTTTGGACTCACTTCGCATTTACTTGAAGAGTTAAGTGTTCCACCTTTAGTGCTCTAAATACTTTTGATAGTGAATTACTTAATTTTATTTTTTAGAAGGCCTGCTTGGGGACACACCACCTCAAGGGACGACCTTAACTCCTGTGTGCCGGCGGAGTATAAATATCGGGAGGTGAATCCAAAGACACCTCTCTTGGGAATTGAGTTTGATATCACTCTTGGCTAAGCCTCAAAGAACTTTATACCTTTGAGAAGTGAAGGAGGAGATTTGGGTTACCGTCTCCTCTCGACCGTGTGATTTTGGATTCTTCTCATCTACGAATTTGGGCCTCACGTACCTTGTGTATATCAAGGAATCCTTTTAGAAAGCCACGTATATCCTTGTAGACAGCTTGTTAAGGTGTTTTTGTGTTCTATGTGCCTGCTAAAACATTTTTAAAAACATACACAAGTAGAATCTTTAAGGAGTAGAATACTAAGTCACTATACTTGTTCATGTGCAAGGTTGCTTTGCCCCTTGCTCATTGTTTGAAGACAATTGCTTGCTTGAACTCCCTGATTGCTGTCTTATGTGCTTGATCAATCTACTGATATACTTACTTGATCTTTTAAAACAAACACAAACTAAGGTCCTGAGTTGTCCTACTGCTGCTTGCAATCTGAAGTTGATTTGTGTCACTTCTTATCTTCCTTGGTCAGTCCAGATCTTAGATCTTAGGTGATGTCATGTTGCTCAACATCTCAATGAACGTTATGGTATCAATTACACAAGATGACTCTTAGTCTTCTTCTTTCCTCTCCATTTCCCATGTTCTTCTGAAGTCTTCTATTCCCATGGGAAATTCTTCTTCTTCTTCTTCTTCTTGATTCTTTTCCTCTTATTTTCTAGTCTACCTTCTTCTATTCATCTATTCATTTTTTTCATGCTTGATTCCTCCTCTTCTATAACCATGATTCTTGACTATCTAGTTTTGGAACCTTTATTAAGAATAGATGATCTTAAGCTCATTGACATATTCAAAAAGTGTTGTTCCTCCAAAATTTTCATGAGTAACAAATTTATAACAAAAATAAAAGAAAAATTGATTAAATCATATGCTTTTGCTAGAATCATACTCATGATCTCATCCAAATATTCTTCATCTTCTAAATCTTCTCATCATTCCTCGCATTCTAAATCTTATCACGATTCTTCTAAACATTATTCACATTCTTCATCTTTTAAATCTTATCACAATTCTTTTAAACACTATTCACATTCTTCATCTTCCAAATCTTATCATGACTCTTCTAAACATTATTCAAATTTCTCATTATCCAAATCCTCTTCCTACACTAAGTCTTCAATTTCTTCTTCTTCACAATCTCATTATTCTTCTACTTCTTCAAAAAGTCTTACTTCTCTTCACAAGACATACCATAATGAGCAACGTGATAGTCCTTATGATACCTCTTCCACGAAGAGTGACGCACCTACCTATGATGACTATGATGACTATGATGATGGACAATGTAGTGATATCTATGACACCTCTATTCCTAAGAGTCCTCCTAATCATGTCCTTGTGCTTACTAGAAATGGGTCCTCATATTGGAAAGATTGTGATGGTGATCCGTATGATTTAGATTTTGAAAAAAACTTTGATGAGTTTTGTGAACAATACCTTGATTATAGTCCAGCTACTACTGTTGAGGAATATAAAATGCACCGTGCTGATTTGAAACATAAATATTATAAGAATCCTTCCTCTAAGAACATTCATGCTAAAAATAAAGATTGCACTCTCAAGCAAGATCATGTTAATGTTGAACCTTTGTCTTGTGATGGTTCCCTTCCATCCCCTACTTCCTCTAATACCCATACATTTCCTAAAGCTTCCGAATCTTTCACAGATCCTTCATCCAACAAAGATCCTAATGCTTTTCATGCAGTTCTTTATAGTTATTCTCAAGGGCTACCTCTTAAAGAAACTCAAGCTAACCTTCACTTGGCTGAAAATACTTTCAATAATGCTAAACTTAAAGAGCCTAAGCCTTTATGCGCTATAATGCCTACTTCATTTGGTCCTTCACCATCTCTTCCAAAGTATTCCATACAATCTCAACATGTTTCCTTGTCCTTAGAAGTGGCTCCATGTCAAGAGGACTCTAAAAATGATAAAGAAAAGAACATAAACAAAGATCAAGATCAAGAACCCTCCATGTCATCCAATCCTTTTCATGACATCTCTGATCCACTTCATGGTTCTTTTGATCCTCTATGATCTTCCGCATTCATTCCACCATCTTCTAAGAAAGATCAAGCTACTACTTACACCGTTGAGCTTATTGATAATCAAAATAACCTTACTACACTTGCGCTTTCCAAAGATGATACTTTCATTAAAGTTATTAAAAATGGTGTCATTACTTTCAATGTTAAGCCTATTGAAAATCTAAAGTAAAATGATACACTTATGCTATCCAAAGATCCTTGTCAAGATCAAAGTCTTCCATCTTCTTGTTCTACCATTCCATGTTCACTTCCGCTTTCTACTCTTCCTAAGTCTTCGCAAGCTTTGAACGTTTCTATCAAAGAAGTTGCTCTTATTCAAGATGTTCACGACCCTATTGAAGATCCTAATGCTCATTCTAAAGATGCTGATGTCCTTGGTTGTCATATAGATGCTGATAAACTTATTGATTATCCTTTTGCATCTTCCACTTCCATCCTTGGACCTCTTCCACCGCTGCTAAGGACTTCACGTCTGCCTTCCATATTGGGTCCTTATGTCCCTTCACTTTCCTCTCCTAACTCTCCTAATTCATCATCCATCTTGAGTCCTTACATCTCTCCATCTCCTATCTTCCCTCAAGATCAACATAGATGCATACCCTTAAATCCTTTTCATCCAGCCACCCATCTAAACCAATCATATCCTCTTTCTTCTTCCACAAGTCCCAAGTCTTTTGGAAGTAACTTGAATGTTCAATACAAGAAAAAGAAGAAATGCAAGAATCCATCAAAAAAAGAAGATCACCATGTCTACTCTAATCGACATGGGGGCATAAAGTCAAAAGAGATATCTAAGAAGAAAATTACAAGACAAGTATGGGTTCCAAAATCTATCATTCAAGATATTCTCTCTAAATCATCAAAAGAAAATGAAAAGCCTAAGGCTATATGGATTCCAAAATCTCTCTTGAAAGAGTCTCATGTTGAACAAAAAGTAAAGTTGACATTCAAGCTTCCAAAGCCTTCCACTTCATCTTCTTCCGAAAACATTCTTCCATTCCATGCGCCTAAACTGCAACCTCTGCTAAACATTCATCATATTCCTTCACGTATTCCTTCATTCAAGTTTCTTCCACCCTCTCACCACCTTTCAAGGTGTGTGTTGATGTTGATCTTGCCTTCCTTTCCATCTGCCCTTTCATAATCCTTCCATTCATTATCCTTCTACCTTCTATCATTTTTCCTCATTTGTCTATTCCTCCTATCTTCCAACCTCACTCGCTTTACATAAAACCTTATCTTCCATTTTTCTCTTCCATCTTCTTTTTCCTATCAGCATCTTTGAGCATATAATTTTGAATCCTTGGCATATCATGGTTTATCCTTTCAAAGAGCATTATCTAAAAAGTTTGCCTTCTTCCAAAAAACAAAATAGAAAAAATAAAAAATAAAAAATAAAAAAATAAAAAAATTGAAAATGTGCCTTGGTGAAAACTTGAAAACAGGCACCTTGGTAGCAAAAGTAAAGAGAAATAAATTCATCCTATGGTAAAAACCACTCCCTTGTGGCGCCTTGGATAAGTACCATGATGAAAACCTGGCAATCAGGCATCATGCGTAGTTTTTCTACATTTTTCATCCATTCCATCTTCTCTCTTTGATCTTAACAAGGTTGAATTATACATGAACATTTGACTATCTTGTGAGCTATCTTACGATGATCTTATTTTCATTCTTTTCATGTTTAGCTTTTATATTTTCCTTCATTCATTCTAGCCTTTCGCTATCATTTTCTCCTTTGGTCTTGATCTAAAAAAAAAGAGTAAACATGATGCTATGAAGCCTCTTGATATGTCTACTCCTTTGGACTGCATCCTTCCTTCTTTTGCAGTGCGCTTTTGTGACTTATCCTATGCTAGCCTCTCATTGCTTGTCCAAATGTGTTTTACATGACAATTTTTCCCTAGCTTGGGTACTCTTGAGGAGTTTGACCTTGAAGATGTCTTCCCTTCATTCTCTTTCATTCTCTTTTCCTCCATCTCATTCACCAGCTTGCTAATCCCTCTCGTTCCCCACCTTGCTAGAAATTGGAACTACATGATATGATCTTGCTTTGCAGTTTGATGCATGTTCTGTCTAGGGGCATCCTTTGTACATATTTTATGATCCTAAAAAAATACCAAAAAAATTCATATATGATACTGAAAAAAATTTTAAAAGCATAAAAAGTCTTGAAAAAAAAAAATTTTTAAAAAAATGTAAAAAATTCAAAAAAAAATTAAAAATGTGCCTTGGTGAAAATCTAGAAACAGGCACCTTGGTAGCAAAAAATACAAAAAAAAGAAAAAAAGAGAAAAATTGCAATAAAATCTAAGTGGTGAAAACTTGGAAACAAGCGCTACTTGAGGCCTTTGCACCCCTATTTCTTAGCATGCGTCCTCGACACTGAGCCTTTCTCCATCATACCTTGACTTTATTTGGCTTAGTCTGGAATTGGTCTTTACCTTTGTCTAGGGGGCATAACTGTTCGCATAGGTCCTTTAGGTGCGTTTGTCTCTTGGGACATTTCACAATAGGTGTTTTTCAACACCACCCCAAATAGTATTTTTCAACACTACCCTTGCGTCGAGTGTTTCTTAACACTTATCAGATGTATTTCCCAATAGTCTAAGTATGATGCGATATTTCTCATTAGCAGATGTGATAACCAGAGTTTGACTCTATGACCAACACACATGCACTTAACACAATCAACTCGATTGAGATATGTTGACTTTATTTTTCTTTGTGTGCTGTCTATGAGGATTTCTTTGATGAGTGGTCTCTCCTTGAGAAGTTTTTGATGATGCATAGCTAGAAGACTAAGGGAATGAGAACATGTTTTATTTCTTTATCTGCTTGTGGGTATATTTTGTTAGTCCTACCTATCATGAGCATTTATGCTAGTCTTACTTGACATTATGGATTGACAAGCTATTATCCTTGACTGTTTTGCGAGTGCATGCTTCTAGTTATCCTGACTTTCATGTGTCTTGATACAAGCATAATCTCGTCATATCAAACTTAGGTAATCTCACTGCATTAGTTATCTTGACCTCCATGTCTTTGATGCCTAGGTGGGATTTCCACATTTCTATTTGATAAAGATCATATTCATATCTACATAGTTATGCTAATGTGCATTGTATGATCTTGCGACGCTACCAATAACACTCGATGATGATAATTAGATGTCTATAAGCGTTGTGACCTTGCAAGTCAACCACTTTCATAGTAGCTTGCATTCTTAGATTCATCATAGTTTAGTTTTTGCATCTTGCATATGGAGAGAGCTCTCATTTTTAACATCTATGGACTAGTTGGTCAACTGTGCTCATTTTTTTATTCTTCTTGATCATATCTTTCATTTTTGGTCTTTCATATCACATCATTTTCTATTCATTTTCGGACTCGAAATCAAAATTTGAGTCACGTTTTCAAGTTTTCTCATTCTTCTACGTAGTTGACTAACCTTTTGAGGCATAATTCTTTGATCTTTGATAGAATTTCTTCCTTTCCATATCTTCCAAACTTCTAGTCTTTCATTCACCCCTTTCGCTTCCTCTCTCTGAGGTTTGACTTAATCTTTATCTTATATCTTTTTCAGTCAAACCTTGTCAACCTGGGACATATCTTCATTGTTTGATGTTTATCCTATCATGCTCCATCCTTCGATTATGATTTATTGTGACTTGATCAGGTTTATCAATTTGTTATTCTCCTCTATCTGATTTTGATTTCGATTCCGAGGGGGCAGTACCTATCAGCTTTAATCTTTGATTCAGCTTATCATTCAACTCAGCTTGAGATTCTTATTTTTAGACTTGATTATCACCTAGCAGTGATGGTGGTGATTTTGTCTTTCAATTTTTATCTCTTATTTTTCAGACTTGATTATTGCCTAGCAATGACGGCGATAGTTTTGTCTAAGGCTTGATTTACACCTAGTAGCGACGGTGTTGGTCTTGTCTTTTAGCTATTATTTATGCTTGTCCCGATGTGTTCCCATCCATCGAACACACATCTGGGTTGTTTTGTGATCCTAAATCGATCTCACATTTCAAATCTTCTTTGATTGCATGTGTTCCCGAAATGATCACACATTAGTCAAAGAGGGGCAAATGTATGCACCCTAAAATGGTCGCCTAGACTTTGGGCCCCATTTAGCAATTTGTCAAATCCCTAAATCAATATTTTCAAATATCAACAATATCAATTATATCAATTTCCTTGATCAAATCATAATCAATTTAATATTTCCTAAGGTTTGAGCCTTATTTAATTTAAAAGAGAAAAAATAAAAATAAAAATCTTATTTAATTAAGAGAACATGCTCCCTTTTAATTAATTAAAAATCTCTTTTAATTAAATAATAAAATCACTTTATCCTAAGCTTTTATTTAATTAAAAGGAATTTCTTCCCCTTTTATTTAAATAAAAAATCCTCACTTTTCTTCTTATCCTATGTTGCACAAATAAAGCATTATTCTTATTTTATAAAAAAAGAAAAAGCACTTTTTGTCTCATATGGACATAAAGTCAACTCCTATTTTCCTATTGGAGGATATTTGTGCACAAGGATCAAGCTTCTATTTTTTTTCATCGTTGATTAAGTCTTTTGCCTCTTAATCTCGATCATCCATTGATTCTCATTCTCTATAAAAGGAGAGCTCTTTTCTTCATTTTGCATACACTTGAATTTTATGCTATTGTTATGCTACAGGTTTTCTAAGTCATCTTGAAGCTTTTGGAGACATTCTTCCATCAAATTTTGAAGATTTGGAGCATCATTGACATTCATCTTGCATCTACATCACATCCTAGCTTGCGTCATAGTTGCATCATCATGGTATCATTTCCTTTCATGTTTTAGATTAATCTCACATAGTTTAATTAG